>QGOA01000126.1:0-14839 GCA_003313075.1 Termitomyces sp. MG16
GATTACCGGAAATAACCACAGAATCCTCGGAATAATCGAACCCTGTCCAGAATAGTTTAGTGGGTGCTCAAAAACTAAACCTAAATGGTTTCGCACCCTCAAGTCGGGCTTTGACGCTCGGATGAGATGTAAGAGGTTGCCTTTGGAGACCTGAAGTAAGCGCCGCCAAGCTTCCTGATTTCGAAGTATGAGGCATATCGAGGGAGATCACTAAATTCGCCACTAACCCCCGCAGATCATACCAACCAATTTATTTGCGTTGAGGTAGTCGCGGACTAGCTTTTGAACAATCGGATTCTTCGACATAGTGCCTGCACCTTTAGCACCGCCCGGGATAACCATAAGGTCGTACTTGTCCTAGATTGTGCATGTAAGAATTTAGTTCAATGAGCAGAAGGGACAGCAGCGAACGGGACCGAAATCTTTGCTATCGAGATAAAGGTCTGGCATGATGTTGATTCCGCGAGAACCTTTGGCAAATGGTGGACTTTGTGCGTGAGACCCTTCATTGTCGGGAACAAATGCGGATTTCGTTGTAACACCTGCACGGACGAGAGTATCAAAGGTAATGGTGCTTGATCGACCGTGAATCACACTTCCTTTGATCCGATTTAAAGAATGGCGAAGAGAAAACGTACAATTCCATTTCTTCAGTTCCATCTGCAATCAGGATCAAAGCAGAGGGAGCCATACTGCGGTCGCCTGTGTCAGATAACTTGAACGTTTTAGAGATGGGAAGATTACAGGCCGAGAGAGTACCGAGTGCTGATTTTAGAATTTCTACGCCCTTTTATACCTATTCTGCATATTCCCGGAATCGACGATCTTCACCCAAACCGCCTTGTATCGTCGATTCCTCCCCCAATTCAGTTTCGACCGTTAGTCGGTCTCGTAAGAACGAAACTCTATTTTCCTCCTTCCTTATTCGTTCAACCGATTTCCTGATTCGTCCATCCCATTTTCCATCGTAGACCTATCCTGATGCCTTTTCACTCTTCTAGGCGTACTGGTCATCTGCTAGAACCGACTTCAATTCACTTGCTAATTCCCCCTTCGACCTAATTCTATCAGTGAGCCTCTCCTTTCTAAACTTCAATCTACTTGCATAAATAGCATATGGGCAAAAAGTCATGATCATTTGAGCAATACTCAATCATCAATTCACCGAACACACCGTGATTGGATTTCATCCTTCCCATTGTCAAGTAATTGCATCTAGGAGCACACCGAGTCATCGGTTTTTATGCGGCGAAAAAGTCATGATCATCTATGAAAAATATCTCTTTCCATAATAACATTCTAACCTTACTTTAGTAGTGTTATTCCAAGGCATTGGGCCGTTCGTCCATTGTACTCAAGAAGCCCATTTTCCTGATGGACTCAAGTCGAAACTGCATCTCCAAACGAAGAGATGCATATAGGCCCCGACCAGATCCTGATCTGTAGCAGAACTGCGTGCGACATGGGGAAAAATCTGGATTAATACAGATATATACGGCTGTGTCCAGCAAAGAGAAAAAATTCATCATGGTTCATGTTTGCGACATGTTATGTTATGGCATACCTGTATGTGAACCAGTTCGTCCGAATTAACTGCGCCCCATCCCAATATATGGCGTCGGTCTTTCCACCACACCAAGCGTTTACTCCAAAAAAGGACGACCAACTCATCATCTCAACTGTCTTTTCGATACAACCTCTCTCGATCATCCTGGAATAAGCAAAGCTCCATAGTTCCTACAGAAGCCAACCTTTCCCACACAAGAACACGAGCAATTAGCGTAAATTGACGTGCCCTGAGGCGAGGCCGAAATTAACGTTACTTTTCCAATGCTCGTGACTATTCCTCCCTTACGCCGAAGTAGATGGGGAAACCAATTGAATCGTATTTGCTTGTGCATCTATTGATTCAGGCCAACATTATTACGTGGTAAAGCCTCCGTACGTGATTGGACCCTCAGAAGTGCTTATGGAAGGGTACAAACGCGCAGACAGTCAAGTACTTGATGGACGCAATCCATAATACCAATCGCGCATTTCCACATAGAGCATATCCAAAAATTGAGCCTGTTTTCATATCATAGCATAGAGTTCAGAAAGGAGTACCCGCGGGGAACTGCATAGGTTTGAACACTTCTGCACGCTTTTCCGCTCCACAGAGTCGCTCAACCAATGTCAATGCAAAGGGAAATGCAGTTCCTGATACCCATTCAAATAGACTGCATAGAAAAGGAGAAAACGTCGAAGACTAACCAGGACCACGACTTGTGACAAACGAAAAATCAATCATATATCCTTGACTTACAATGTCGAACAACACTGACCTTGTAATGAGATTACCGGAAATAACCACAGAATCCTCGGAATAATCGAACCCTGTCCAGAATAGTTTAGTGGGTGTTCAAAAACTAAACCTAGATGGTTTCACACCCTCAAGTTGGGTTTTGACGCTTGGATGAGATGTAAGAGGTTGCCTTGGGAGACCTGAAGTAAGCGCCGCCAAGCTTCCTGATTTCAAAGCATGAGGCATATCGAGGGAGATCACTAAATTCGACACTAACCCGCGCAGATCATACCAACTAATTTATTTGCGCCGAGGTAGTCACGGACTAGTTTTTGTACAACCGGACTGTTCGACATAGTGTCTGCACCTTGAGCACCGCCTGGGATCACCAGAAGGTCGTACTTGACCTAGATTGTCCACATATAAGAATCGATACCGTTCAATGAGCAGAAGGGACAGCAGCGAACGGGACCGAAATCTTTGCTATCGAGATAAAGGTCTGGCATTATGTTGATTCCACGAGAACCCTTGGCAAATGGTGGACTTTGTGCGTGAGACCCTTCATTTTCGGGAACAAATGCGGATTTCGTTGTAACACCTGCACGGACGAGAGTATCAAAGGTAATGGTGCTTGATCGACCGTTAATCACCACGTTCGTTGAAGATCCGATTTGAAGAACGGCGAAAAGAAAACGTACAATTCCATTTCTTCAGTTCCATCTGCAATTAGGATCAAAGCTGAGGGAGCCATACTGCGGTCGCCTGTGTCAAATAACTTGAACGTTTTAGATAGTGGTGGGATTGCCAATCAATTGCAAGATACATGTAGAAACAAGTGATATCAACTGACGTCATCATACTACTTTTTCTTCTCATACCTTTGAGCGCTCGAAGTGGTACTATGATCATGGCACATGACGGAAATTTCAATCTACTTGCATAAATAGCGTATGAGCAAAAAGTCACTCATTATCATCTGAGCAATACCCAAGCACCAATTTACCGAACACACCGTAATTGGATCTCATCCTTCCCACTGTCAAGTATCGGCTTTTTATGCGGCGAAAAAGTCATGATCATCTCTGTTAAATGTTCTAGCCTTACTTTGGTAGCGTTATTCCAAGGCGTTGGGCCGTTCGTTCATTGTACTCAAGAAGCCCATTTTCCTGATGGACTCAAGTCGAAACTGCATCTCCAAACGAAGAGATGCATATGGGCCCCGACCAGATCCTGATCTGTAGCAGAACCGCGTGCGACCACGGGGAAAAAATCTTGATTAATACAGCATGCACATATACAGGCACATATACAGCTGTGTCCAGCAAAGAGAACAAATTCATCATGTTTCATGTTTGCGACATGCTATGGCATACCTGTATGTGAACCAGTTCGTCCGAATGAACTGCGCCCCATCCCAAATCAAAGTCCGATAAGTCATGGCCAGCAGCAAGGTAAGGGCTAGCGTTTGACTCGTAACGCGGATTTACGAAAATACCGGTGCAGATTTATCCGCACGCCACTACACCATCCACATATCCAAAGAATGAGAGGGCACGGATCAAGCATGTATATATGGGGTTCCCATTCCAGCCACATCTCGCAATTTGGCTACAGAATCATCATCAATAAGACCTGATCCAACCAAATCCATGCTTTCCTTGTGTGCTCTGAACCAAGGAGCCACACTATGCTATCAAGGGAATCACAAGTGACACCCATGTGATGTGTCATGGACTCAAATGAGAAATTGTGGCTAACTCACTTGCTGATTAGGATAATTGACTTATGAAATCTTTTGTTCTATTATGAGGGTTTGGAGCCCCCCACGACAGGTCTCACCCATTTTCCAGTAAATAATGCTAGTGTTAATTTCAACAAAATCTTGGTGTATGAATTGAACTCAAAGATAGTACAAGTTCTAATGTTTGTCATAAACATGGGTTCCAAGGGTAAGGAGAATTTTTGGAGGCCTCTGCGTGGCAAGAATTCCTCAGTTTTCACAGTCCAGCTCATTCGGAACTGTCCACCATTTTCGTTGTTACAATATTACAATTATGCTATCTAGCTCCGCTAACTCATAGCTAAGCATTGTGGTAGAGGGACAGAGACTGCTGATGGAAATAGTTTGAGGTGAAGATTACGTGAACAGCATGGGTTTGGCACCGACATCAAAGAATATTCGACTAGGCAAGCGGGAGGGATAAGTATAATGTTACAGTGAGAAACTAAGACAGAGGGGTCAGGAAATTAGCTGGACGATGGGGACAAATTGGAACAAAGGTTTCGGACGCAACATGGATTTGACTTCGACAACGAGGGGAACACAAGGAATCGATCAGAAAGGACACGCATAAGTCTACAAGGAAAAGTCGAGACAGATGAATAAGGAAGTCGAATGGACAAATAAAGCAAGGTGGAAATTAAGGTTTGAAAATTATGAGACTGACTGACAGTCGAGGCGCGGATTGGGGAGGAATTGAAGATTTGGAGTGATTGGGGGAGGAATCGGCAATTCTGAGAGTCCTGGAAATTGGTATAAAAAAGATAGGATAAGGAGAATAAAGCAGGTTTTCGACACCACACATTTTCTGGTCTTAAGGCTACACTTGTTGTGCTCTCATCTGTCAACTCTTGCCTTGAAACCGTCTGGTTCTGCTTGATTGATCCGTCTTGTAGATAAAACAGAGTTTTAGTCCTCAGTGACTCCGTATAATGTGGTCGACTAATAAATATATTACCTGTAGATAAAACAGAGTTTTAGTCTACAGAACGAGTAAGTATCCATAGGTATAGTGAAAACGTAGGTAAGCTCACCCTCAGTGACTCCGTATAATGAGGATGTGGGCGACATGCACGCGTGCACACCTAGATACTTCATTGAGGACGGAACGTCTGAGAGTTGGAAGTGAACAATGGAACATTGCCTTCAAAAAGGAAGCAAATACTTGTATGAATCATTTAAATTGCTATTTATCGCATTGTTCGTTTCTTCGCCTGTTTTTTTTTTCCTTACTGCACTTACATGTTAGCTGTCGCTACATATTTATACCTTGAGAGGTACATTCTTGCAACGCAATACCACTGAGTTCATTATTGAACATCTGCGTAAGCAATCTCGTACTGGCAAGAATAGCACAACTACGGCGTAACTAGCTAGCCGAGTGCAGTTTCTGTGCACTGAAATTTTGGAAGCTTGACCATTATTGATGCCAGGCTTTTGGAGCATGCATCAGATTATACACATGCAAGACGGTAGAGCGCGGCAGCAGAAAGAAACCTGGGGCTGTGTGACAATAGCGGTGTACCGATACATTGCCGTCTGGAGAACGCTGCCTTGGTCGACTGAGGGTGCACGTGCGGGTTTCCTATTCTAGATAGATAAAAAAAAATATTAAGGTTTGCTCGTAAAGAATAGCAAATAAGTAGCGTCCATTGTGATTGAATGAGGAAGAGAGAGAGAGAGATTCCTAAAATAGAAAGGGCCCATCGCGTAAGTCCAATCCTCAACACCTCTCAGCTGTTCGACACCGTTCTTGGTAGTTCGACCTCTGACCCGAACATTGTGTCCACGCTGTCGTTGACAGCATTCCTGATTTCTCTCGGTTGTCTGGCATCTCTGCTTCTCTTCTTTATACTCGGCAATCGTACTCGAATCTCTACTCTGAACTACTTCGACATTATCCTGACTTCTCGTGTCTGCGTTCTGAGCGACTCTCTCGGTTCTTTGCGCAACACAACCTTGTTGCGTGTTTATCTGAAAGCTTTTGCTTCCCTCCTCTCGGTCTCTCTCTGCGACGTTTGCTCTTGCTGAGAACTAACTCTTACCGGATCATCCAGTTCAACGTATTCCACTCTCACATCGCATTCACCGCTTCATTACATCCTACCGACTTCTACTCTTATATTCTGTGATCAATCCGTCCGACTTCGCTCGCGTTTTATCAGATAGCGCATCCCTCGTCCACAACGTATTACCAAATTGGCAGAGGTTGGGTCGAAAAAAGTAGGGTTCGATGTTTCAGAGTGAGTCCTTCTTCCATGCAACAAATTTGCATTATGAATGGAACAGATTTGCATTTTGAATACGATGGATTTGCATTATGAAAGTAACAGTTTTACCTTCTCAGCGTGCAACGGACTTGCATCATGAATGTAACAGTTAACATATGTAGACACGCCTAGAAATCTATAGGACTAAAATAAAAAAGAAGGCTGGATTTTCAACCAAACAACCGAACAAGGGAAACACAAAGAGTCCTATCGTTCGTTATGGAACTTGCTGTAAGCCGGCTAGCCGGCCGGTGATGTTGTAATGGTCAGGTGCGCCACAGTGTTATTTCATTAATCATGTCTAGAAAAATTGACAACCTAAATTAGAGTTTATATCTAGATACCGGAAGTTGGATGCGTATTCAAATTTTTCCAGGACAAGTTCTCACCTGACCTATTTGTTATCAATTTTCCGTGGTTCTGCCGAGTTGGACGACAATCGGGAGGACCTACTTTAAGTTTGTTTATGTATGGTTGTCCCCAAGTTTGCTATAAAGATTGAACTTTTGAAGGAATCTCACCAGAATACTCCCAAATACTACCAACCACCACATCAAGTGCAACCCAACCTGATACAATGCCCTCTTTCCGTGCAGTCTTCTTGCTATCCGTTATCGCCTCTGCAACTCTTTCCTACAGTGCGCCACTTGCGTCGGTTGAAGGGGTACACTTAAGGGGTGAGTGTTTTCTAGCTTCACTACTCATGTCAGTGATTCTAATCTTTCCTTCGTGACTCTAGATAACTTTGATATTCTGTAAGAATAGATACTTCTCTACAGTCTGACCAATTTGTATTCACCCGTTTACTTGCAGGACCGCAACAGGGAAGGTTGTTGGTGATACGTTGAGACTGGACCCGCTGATTCACCTCCTGAACCCTCCTCCCAAGTGACACTACGAGCATTAATAGGTGGTTCAAGGTTCCCAGCTGCCAGCGACCACCAGTAGCCCTATACTTGCAAGGACAATAGAATCGTATAACTTCATTTTTGCACCGTGTCAGCGTGACCTCACTTAAGGAACTGATTCTGCAAACCGAATCATCCAACTATATTTAATACCATACATATGCCCTTTGTTGGGGGTAGGCGTCCGTATAGTAAATAGGAGCGGCTGTATATCCTCCTCGTGAATCGCAGTAGCCGAGGTGAAACGGAGAATGAATGAATGAATGATTTCTATTTAAACCGCCGGCAAGCCACTATACAGGGCTAAGAGGCGGGGGGTAGACCCTGACTCGTGCACTACTCCAGGTATTTTAACTGGATAGTCTATCTATCTGCGGGCGTGTTTCGTAGCTTTGTGAGGTATAACTCTCTTCGTGTGGTTTTTTGGTAGCGTGTGATATGAGCTGGGGGTTACGTCGCGAACTACTTACTCCCTGTGGATTCTGGCCTTGCGGGTCGCATTTGGGGCCAGGTTCAACGCATGATGGCCAGCGACTGGAACATCTGATGCCTATCACTTATCACCTAACACATTGCTTTTAACATCGATCACTACCCAGTTGTTTACTCTTCGCCTATACTCTTCCCTTCTCTTTGTTTGAATTACTTAGTCGTTTACTCTTCGCCTGCAGTGGTGGCAAGCTTTCCCCACCGGGGTTTTGATGCTACCCCACTTGCCCCTTACCGTTCTGTACCTTATGATTCATACCTTATGAGGTTATATCTTACTAGGTCTACCGAGGCGTCTCATTGGGTCGTCCTTAGCTACCTTGTAGCGGAGGTAGATAGCTAAATTGTAACATTGTAACATGTGTGTTTGGGGTACCGGTCCATAACAAACAGAAAAAACAAAAGCGACACCAAAAAAGGATTGAAAGTTGGGGTTGGTTGAAAATGTGACCAACTCCACAAATTCTACACGTCGTCCACACTCCGCCTCGTTGCACGGCGTAGTGCGCCAAAACGCCCATTATGATAACCACCTTATTGTTCTTCAGCGGATATATTGATATTGCAGAATCCCAATGGCGGGGAAAGGGGGCGGGAACATGGGACCCTTACAACGAGGATGCTTGTGGGTGTCGATAAAAGAAAGGGTTGAGCGTCGGCTAAACTGGTTAACGTTTCGAAAACCCATCAATATGATCTCCGTGGTGCCTGAAATACGATGATGCGGTATGTATGTAAGCGCAAAGACAATAAGCAAAAGTTAAAACGTGGGGCTGATTGATATATATGGCTTGCGGCACATGTTTTTGAAGCGCGTGGGATAATGGATTCGTAAATTTCGCGGGAGCATGTGTGCGGGGTGAATCGGTTATTCAAGTCCGACTCGGATGTCCGAAAAGAAGGGTTGATTTTACCCAGTGTAAATGAGTATGTATGTACGATGCATCCATACGTTACGAAGGGGGACAAACTGAGTTGAGCGCGCTTTTGCGGGATTGGCGCACGCAAGGCATTTGCCGATATGTCTACAGACGAACGCGCAACAGCCGCTGGGGAATGTATGATCCGTAATCACCACATACTGATGTATCAACAAAACAGACATACCTACAAGTCTCAAAGTCTCAAATTGTTAAAGACATTCAAGGAGCAGGTAGGAAAGAAACAAAGATATAAGCAGCGGCAGAAGTGATATCAACTACGACAAACTCGATACGGAGCACAAGATGGACTGAAAAGATGAAAGATGAAAGGAAATGGAGACGGCAGATGTGGGCGCAATGAAAATCAAAGTCTCGGATGCAGAGGCAACAATTGAGAATTAAGATAATCCCCGTATATTGACCACGCCGTTCGAGAAATAGATTTCTTGGTATCATAGACGTGTCAGAACTAAAGAAGTAACTGACACGGGGACTGAGAAAGACTGGCTGACAGGCAGAATGCTGGATCCGGTTGCGCTACTTCGTTGTGCTGTCACATATGATTCGTTGATACCTGATGATACAACATGAAGCGTTTGAGCGATTATCGACACGTGTAGGAAAAAGAGACCACATGAAGGAACCCGTGTGAAGTTTCAAGTCGTGTGCGAATGCGCAGTGACATTGCCCAAAACGTCATAATGGGCCTTTGGGAATTTTGATTGTGGCAACCGTCTTTGATTCACAGTCAAAGGCGATACCTACCAAGGAACAAGGGATGATGTCTCGAGGGCATGGTATCCATCTAATTGATAGTTCGCAAAATCTCCCAAAAATGGAACACGAAAAGTTGCTGCAGTGGGTCCGACGCTGCCGCTGCTGACCGACGGATGGGCGCTTGGTGCTAAAATTTTTTCCTCTCTGTTTGTGACGTCCAAGTGAGGTTGTGGGTCCAGATTGTAGCTCTTATGGAGATGATCAGCTCTTGTCCGAAGCGCGTCTTTCGACCGCAAATACAAGGAAATGCGCATTGACTAAGAGAGTACAAGGGCGTCGTGATGGAGACAGAGTGGAATGGGGCTTCTGTGGAGGGCTGAACATTTTGAACAAGGACAACCAAATGCAAAGGGCGAAGTCCCGCATCAGGACCCTGGCCCAACAAACGAGTGACCCAAAATGGAAGCAGATCTGGATCGGCTTTGTGTCGTTGGATATTTAACGGCGCAACCACACAGCGTCCTGTCTTCACTTCGCCATGTTCCAAGTTGCATCCCATTGCACTGCCTTTGACCTTCACAGCTACGCGCATGCCCCGCGTCGACCCTCGGCGCCCAGTCCCACTCTCGTTCCTGCCGTTCAGCTTCCTCGTACTCTTGCACGCCCCCCCTTTGCAGAGGTCTCTCGTGAAGCTATCGTTGCAGCAGCGCCTGAGCTCGCCGACATACCAGTTGAATACATTAGAAGCGGCCTTCGCTCCAAAGCCAATGAGTATGTGATTTCCCCATTCTATCCCATCAGATGTATTAAATGTATCCTAGAATGCTCGCAGGAATCGCTGCATCGCAAATTCCGAGCTCAATGCCTCGATCGCGCCTGCCCCATTCTATAAACCTACTCCTGAGGGAGACTTCGTCAGAGCCGAGCTATCCTACACACGTCCTCGCTGTTACCTCATCAAAAAGTCCCTCTGATATGGCAACACTATTACCCGTGCATTCGCTAGTGCTTGCTTCTTATTGTGCCAACCTTCCCAGCCTTCCACCTTCCCCGCAACAGCCTCAATCGCCCGCGCTTCACTTGCCTGTCTTACCCCTTTCCCTTCCATCTCCTGCGGCGTTTTCTCTTCTCCATTCTTTTATGTACCATCATCGCTTGGAGGCCGTTTTGAAAGCCCTCTTCCCTATGCCGACAGCATTCCTCCAATCCCTATCTCATGACATAGTGAAGGATGCTCTCGATTCGGGACCCGTGCTTCACCAGCTCTCGTCATACCTCTGCTCCTCCGCTTCTGCAAACCCACAAACCCTCACTACACATGCTGCGCATGTAAAAGAACTCTGGCAGACCATGATTTCTCTCGGCATTCATGACCCCGAGCTATGGGACACGATTGATCTAGCATGGGAGGTCATTCTCGGGGCGTTCAACCTCGCAGCAACTGCACCACAGTGAACAAGCGCCGGCCTTGTTCCAACACCTTCTTATAGCACCTACCTAATACATTTGTAGAACAAGACTCAGATACCCTTACTGCACATCACTATCCAGTTCACCTCTATGATTGGTCTGCGCGTGGCCGCGACCTCACTGTATCTAGTAGACTAATTAATGTATTACCGTTTCCATCACATATCTTGCATTTATGCCATCAATAGCTACTTGATCCACTGTAGATCGGTCTTCAATTAATCCACTACTATAACAATTGAATGCCTGATCTCAAGCTTCGTAATCTGTAACTCTCAAGACAGAACTTTGACATGCTTGCACTTTGAAAAACCGTCCGTCGTGAGATGCCGCTGTTCGGGATCTTTAAAGGCCCGAAGCTTCGAGAAACGCGTCGTGCATAAGCCATTGACAGCAAACGGGGATTACCCAGTTATCTTCTCAAGATTATATGACAGAATTCGAAGGAGTGGTTTCATGTCAAGTCGTCGTGTAGACGCCAATTGGCACTCATAGCACGTGAGCGTGGTGTTCCCACCACGTGACCCTGATTTTGGAAGGGGTGTTGGTCAAGACCGTGCATTTTTGCAGCATTCTAGCATCTTCGGGAACGATCCACCCGGATACTTATTTAAATTAAATTGACCCCATCATCCCAAGCTCTAATTACTTACCTGCTGATATGTCAACATCAGACCGTCCCATCGTCTTCTTCGACATAACCATCGGTGACAAACCCATAGGTCGGATTGTCTTCTCACTGTTCACTGATCTTGTCCCAAAAACTGCTGAGAACTTCCGCAAGTATCTTCTTTTTCCTTTGTCACAGTATCTCACTAACATAATACAATGTTCGTCAATTAGGAGCCCTCTGTACTGGTGAAAAGGGAGTTGGATCGGCTGGCAAGCCCCTCCACTACAAGGGCTCTGCATTCCATCGCGTGATCAAAGGGTAAGCGGTTGTCTGGACTTAGATCCCTCTATTAGACACGAACATTGGTCACGCTGGCAGATTCATGTGCCAAGGTGGAGACTTTACCGCTGGAAATGGTATGATTTCCCTCTCAGAATCCATCCGTATTCAAAGCTTACATGGCCATTTGTCACAGGTACCGGAGGCGAGTCTATCTATGGAGAAAAGTTCGAAGACGAGGCGTTTGTTGTCAATCATAACAAGCCCTTTTTGTTATCCATGGTATTGTAGAGTTTTTGATGTTCTTGATGTCTTCACTACTCCATATTGACAACCTTTTATTTTAGGCCAATGCGGGCCCGAATACCAATGGCTCTCAATTCTTCATCACGGTGGCCCAAACACAACACTTGGACGGCAAACATGTTGTATTTGGTGAAGTAATCAAGGGCAAATCAATTGGCATGTCTCGGGACCATTCGTCCTCCCTCCTTCACGAGCTAACTTGAATTTGATCTTATTAGTACGTCAAATTGAGAACTATCCCACCTCCAATGGAGACGTTCCAACTTCGCCTATAGTCATCGCCGACTCGGGCGTCCTTTCTCCCGACGACCCTTCGCTTACCGAGTCTGCCATAACCAACGGTGACGTATACGAGGATTATCCCGATGACGAAGATCGAGACGTACAGAAACCCGAGGTTGCACTTGACATCGCGAAAGCGGTGCGCGAAATCGGTAACACCCTCTTCAAAGAGGGGAAAATCTCGGAGGCCCTTTCCAAATACCAAAGTGCGTTCGTCGACTCTTCCTCATTGAACTCGACGTTCGACGTCAAATTGATCCGGATTTCCAGAATCTATCCGTTACTTGGACGTTCATCCTATCCTCCCTGAAGACGCACCTCCAGAGCTTCGGGATTCATATGACGCTCTACTCGCGCCGCTCCTGCTCAACTCTGCGCTTGCTGCAATCCGATCCCAGCCTCC
This sequence comes from Termitomyces sp. MG16, assembly GCA_003313075.1. Taxonomy (NCBI): domain Eukaryota; kingdom Fungi; phylum Basidiomycota; class Agaricomycetes; order Agaricales; family Lyophyllaceae; genus Termitomyces; species Termitomyces sp. MG16. Next base: position 12,725 of record QGOA01000126.1, read on the forward strand.
TTCGTCGCAGAACGCCGACGTCGCCATCAAGAATACTACGCGGGCTCTGGACAGGTTAGAGCTGAACACTGCGGACAAAGGTACGTTTCTTCCCGTGCGTCATGGTTGAGTGTCACAAGCAAATGTTGAAATATGCGCTCTGCATTAGCGAAAGCCTTGTACCGCAGGGCCCTTGCCAGGGTCATCCAGAAGGATGAGGCCGAGGCCGAGGGAGACCTCGTAGAAGCGAGCAAGCTTGTGCCTGAAGACGGAGCCATTGCTGGCGAACTTGCAAAGGTCAGACAACGGAAGAAGGAGAAGCGCGAGAAGGAAAAGAAGGCTTTTAAGAAGCTGTTCGCTTAGACGCGTGGTTAGGAAGGAAAAGAGATGGAAGAGATATCAGTATAAATAATGTATCACATAGAAGCTATAGGACAAATGGGATTGCTCATCTAAGGATCGTGACAGTTTCTGAGGGCAGTTTCCGTCTCGATTCTGAAGAAGTTGGTGTCATGGTTGCTGCGTTTGGTCGAGCTTCCTCTCAGTGGCAGAATAATCAATCTGAACCAACCCTAACTTGTTTCTTCGTCGAATTCTGTACTTGCTAGGACATAATTTTCAGCAGTAGTATATAAACTTGCGATGATTCTCAAATCCAAAACCAATCGATTTGAGCGAGATAATTTTTTCATTTGTAAAATAGGGGAGGTAATCACCAGTGTCAGAGGCTCCCAAGCTTATCCTATTTATACGATTGATTTATGTTATGAAATACAATAGAAACTTTCGTCTTCCAAGTAAAGAAACGGGTGGAAGATCTGAATGTAGCTCATCGCGAAGGAGAATCGGAGCGAATATTGTTGCTGCCAAAAGAGTGAAGCTCAGGTGATCGAGAGAGAAAATGTTATATACCTATTCTTTCTGGCTTATCTGGAGACTGATGGTCTGACTGGCAGAGAAAATGTAAAAAAGCAGTTAAAGATATCCAGACCTGTACCAGGTTGTCAGTTTGTGACGGTTTGTCAGTAAGAAGTGCTAACGTTGACTGAGACTGGCGGAAAAGTGTCCAGAAGCTAGACAGGCGAGAACCGTTACTCGACGCGAACAAATCGGCAAAGGAAAACTATACTTCAAAAGCTTGATCACGGTTTGGAATTTGAGTACATTCCAGATGCAAGTGGGTTGGCACAATTGGGTCGATCAATGAATCCAGTAAACGTAGCAATGTCTCTCCAAAAGAGAGCATCACTACTCGATCTGAGTCTGCCGGCGAAAATGGGAACTCGTCTCCAGTATCCAAGCACTTGGTGAACAGTTACACTGCTGCAAAGACATTTATGTTCAAAGCCACGACACACCTCTACTATTGCATTAATGACATTTTCATCTCCTGGTGATGTAAACATTCCATCCTGCAAGCTGTATTAGTACCTCATTTCTGAATTATCGAGTGTTATGAATAGTAAGTACGTCAACATGACCAGACATCATCCAGTTGATAAGCCGCATGATCTCTCTTGGCGCATTGATTAGCTGATCTTGGGGCCGAAGGTCATCTAACGAGTTGAGAGATCGGACTGGACCGGGGAGTCGAGTCAACCATGAAAGTTTGTTTGCAAAGCATGTACGCTCTGTAATCATATCAGCACCGGTTTGCTGAGTCCATTTGCCTGAAAGACGTACGATACTCTGCTACAACACTTATGAAGTGATCTTTACCCAAAATTGTATGAAGAATTAAAGTCGTCCTGAGCTCTTTCTGGCCCAGGTTCAACTTGTATGCTATCTCGTTGTCCACATGGGATGTCAAAGTGACCCGGATTGATTCACCTGGTAAAAGTATTGCCTAACAACATCACCTTGTTGACCTCCTTCACATACAATTCTGATGTTACCTGCATTGGTTCAACACGCATCCACTCGGGATCTGGATCGCGTCGAATCAGTGACAACAACAGTAATAATATCGGTCTTACGGGCAGCGGCATCACGAGCGAGAGGAACAAAACGGTATGCGCAAGGACTCTGAGCAGAGAAAATGTAAACGTCATGGCTACGAAATGCAGTATTCGCACAGAAAAAAGACGTACTTGACCCACGTTCGTCAGTTTCAAATCTTGAGAAGTTGTCCGTTGG
>QGOA01000127.1:0-15918 GCA_003313075.1 Termitomyces sp. MG16
TGGTAGCTAAGGACATATCGGGTAGGAAACACCTCGGTAGACCCACAGCTGAACAGTATAGGCATAACTAAAAAGGTGCAATTGGGGTAGCATCAAAAACCCAATGAAGAAAGCTTGCCACCACCGCGAGCGAAATCCACTATTTACATAAAGGAAGAGTTTGAAGGATAAGGCTATTATGATAGAAAGGGCCTGTTAGGATGCGACTAAGCCAGCAAGCAAGCATTGGACCCAACCCCTGGTGGCTGTATATCAGTCGAATATACGATTGATACACAGCCACTATATGCATGAAATTACACGCTATTACTATATTGACAATAAATAATTAAATATATAATATAAAATGTATGTTCATGATTATAGTGGCTATGCAACGGCCACATATTCGAATGGTACACAGCCATAACGACAAATAGATCATATATTTATTCATTTATTTATTTATTTATTTACAAACAAGTGAATACTTCGGAGGAGGCCGACGTCCTATGCGCCTCTTCACCCAGGTGGCTGCATACCTGGGACCAAAACAATGTACTGGTTTCAGACAGCAATAACATACTCACAAAGAAATGATATCACACACAGATGTGATGATACATACAAACCCTAAGATGCCCTTTCGATTTTATGTAGCCGGCAAGCCACAAAGCTGACTTAAAATGCGTCGGTAAATGAACAATGGTATTATAATCCAATATTATGAATCACTGGATATTTGTATTAACCCTCTATCTCTCTCTCTCTCCTCTCCTCTCCCCCCCCCTACCCCCCATCCCCTCCCCCTCATTCAGTCAAAATATAGTTATGCTCTAACCAATCATAATCAGCATCAAAATCGGCATTGGATGTATTATATATTACCTGCGTTGACCCCAGGGCACCTGTACCCAAAATATGGTTCAAGGCGGCCGTGTCTTGTCGTTGAGGATAGTGAAACCAAAGTCACACTTGCCGATAATCGGCGGTCTATTTGGCGATCACGTTCCATGCAGATCCGCTGATGCCGAGCATCCGATGATCGGCAGTCTATTTGGCAATCACGTTCCATGTGGATCCGCTGATGCCGAGCATCCGATGATTGGCAGTCTATTCGGCGATCACATTCCATGGGGATCTGCTGAATGCCGAGCATCTTAGGATTGACCCTGTATGTGATCGGTGATCTATTGTACCATTTGAGGCTTTGGAATGACACACTGCATAGGTCTTATGCAACCGGCAAGGAGTCTAAGTGAGTAATGACATTCCCATCCATCCTTTACGTTCAATTTTTATAACTTTTATATTGTAGAAGCGTTGCATATGACATTCACAACACATGAAACAGTAAATGACGAAAACGCACTCAAAAAGTTTAGTTAAAAATACATGAATTTTGCAGAGGATTCAAAATTATCTGTATGGACACAACGCTCTTATCGTTACTTACGTACAAACTCAGGGTTTATTTTTATTTATTCATCTAAGCAATGTGGCAGTGGCTATGCATTCATAGTGGTAATAGAAGTAGAATCTTGATGCCATCATAATGAAAGGGTAGATAAGAAAAACATTTCGACTATCCATCCTTCTTTGACTATGTCGCGCCACTCTACCCCTAACCGTTTGCCTACGCCACCCCTGCCTGGTGATAACTCAACTGCTTCATGGCTACGCTACGAGGAGCGCCAAGAAATATACGAGCGCCATCTAGACGAGCGGCGGATAGCAGCCCTTTTCTAGCAGCGTAAGTAGTTTTCCGGCATGTCTGCGTACTCACCAGGCACGCCCTCTCCCCCCCCAGAGATGGCAGGCCGGTCTATGGGATCAAGTTCATTGACACTGACATCCGACCCATTGGCACCAGAGAGGAGCACACAGACAGCCGGTCCGAGCAGCTCAGTCCAATCAGCACCTGCTGCGAGCTCATCGACGCATACTGAACAGCCTGTTCTCGGGCCCGGTCAGGTACGGCGAGTCCCGGCAACGAAGCGGATCCCTCAAGCCGATGTGATACCGGAGCAATTTGCTGCGGCCCAAAACCGGCACCGTGGCCCTCCCACCCTCAAGTGGTGTCAGAACAAGGGTCCTGTGAGTGTTCTCCTGGCCCGGTTGCACGTCCTAACCATCACCAGTGCTCATTATGCTCACATCGAGGTGAACCATGCAAATTCGAGGCACCAGTGGCAAAATCTCGCAGGGATAATTCCGTGTGTGTTTCCTGTCAAGCCCGGCACGAGCAATGCTCTGTGGCTCAGGCATAGAAGGCATCTTGCATGAGCAAAGAACAGGGGTGGGACATGACCTGGGTGCTGAGCCAGTTGGCTAGTGCATCCAGATCGAGGGCCAAGGAGTTGAGTGGGGCACAGGCTGAGAGTTCATTGAGAGGAAGGAAGGCAAAGGCATCGACTACACAGCAGGATAAGGGGAAGCACAGAGCTTCACCTGCGTTGACGGAGGAAGCGCCGATGGCTCGGCATGATAAGGGAAAGCGCCGAGCATCGCTGGAGCCGTACTTCGGAGAGGCAAGGAATTCGGGTTTGATATTACTTAATCGCACGCACGGATACACAAATACAAAGTCATTGAGTGCGGGTAATGTGCCCAGGTCAAAGGGCAAGGAGTCAAGTGGAGCATGGCCTGAGCGTTCATCAAAGGATGTGGGGTCGGTTGAGGCGCAGACTGAGGGTTCATCGCAAGGAGAAAGGGTGGAAGCGTTGTCTCCGCAACAGGACAAAGGGAAGTGCCGAGCTTTGACCGAGTCGGTGGAGATAATAGGGTACAAGCGTGCGTGGAGATTCCCAAGCTTGGACATGTCGGATATCCATGAAATCCTCCCGATACCTGCCCAATTGTCTATTGATGAGGAAATGCGCCAGCAGTTGCAGGAGGCCATGGCAAATGGGTACCGGGTAACATTACAGCTGCACCACATGTGAGAGGATCTTCAGTGGGAATGACGCGCTCGGGAGGCCATGCGGGAAGAGAGGAATGCGGCTATTTGTGACAGGGACAGAGCATTTGGAGACAGGGATGCCACTTTAGTGGCGTGCATGGCTATCGAAGATGAGTTGGCTGGTTTGCAAGCGCAAGTAGAGAATATCAAGAATCGAGGGTCGGACAATGCGGCACCCAGGGCGTCGGAGATAGAGGAGGTACAACAGGCGATACAGCAAGTGGAGGCGGCACAGCCATGGATTATAAGGAGGAAGAACTAGCTGTTGAACGTGTTGGTGTCGTTCCATGAAGATGTTATGCATAAGTGACCCTATATCCCATACCATATACCTGATACATCTTCACACCCAGGAATGGTGCGTGAGTACCGACTGTTATTGGATGGTAGTTCCTCGGCGTTCACCCTCATCCAGCAAGGGCTGCTCCAGCAGATCCCACCAGAGATTACGCAAGGAATCGATCAGTTGGGAGGTCTGTTAGCAGCGCACCAATGCAGGAATACAGTGACACTGGGAACTTGGATGGAAGTGGCAGCGGACGCTGGCCAGCCCATGCCAACACGGAATGAAATAATTGCGATGTTGGTATCAACTTTAGAAGAAGAAATGACAACAGCGGAGGCAGGTGAAGCCGCAGTGATGGCAGCAATGATGGGCAGAGGGGCAGTGGCAATAGCGGCGATGGTCGAAGCGGAAGCAGCAGCGATGACGACCGTGGGAGAGACGGAGGAGGAAGATGAGGTTGGGAGGAGGCCCCTATCGTAATTTCTTGCTCGCAACCCTAAATGTTGTACATTGTATATGTCGTACTGTACATGGTTGAATATTGTATATAGTGTACTACAGATGTATATAGTGTACTACAGATGTAGATAGTGTACTATATATGTAGATAGTGTACTACATTGGACTAACAGGCTATACATCAGGACGGTGTGATACCGACAATGTTTCATTGCAGACGTTATAAGTGATCGGATGACTTAGACATGCTAATAATCAATTGTATTTAACAAGCCTATGTTATCACAATCAGAAACTTTATTAAACAGTGTAGGGGAATAACAAATCATGATACTATGATACCGATTAAGGCATTTTGGTAATCCTTTTACCTACTGGCAATAAAGTTCAGTTAGCTGAATGTTGACGATCCAGATTGGCATAAAGACATTATATACAAAAATATGAACGGTTGACTAGTAGTAAGCACTAATGGCACCCAATTGTGTTTCCTTGAAAAAAAAAAAAAAAAAAAAAGTGAAAAGGAAAACTGTTATGCCATTTTCAATGTATCAATTTCCGATAGAAAAAAGTCTTCAGACAGAGGAAATTTGCCGGTTTCTATTGTAAAACCTAGCTACAAAACAGGCAACAGTTTTCTTTGCCCTTTTTTTGATAAGAAACAAATTATGGCCTCAGTAGTGAAGTATTAATGTAATTATTAGCTGCACTGATACAAATGATTAATAAAGGGTCTTCTATTATTATTATGAAACCGTTCCACTAAAGATGTTTGATCTATAAGAGCTTTACTGACAATAGAGCAAAGACGACGTACCATTCAATGTTCCTCATGAGAATTGTGCCTAAGGCTCCAATGACGGTGGACACCGAACACCGCATAAACCCAGCAGCGTGTGTTTAGTCTTGATGTCCAGATACGGGTATAGAATGTATATATAGATATTCTACTAACTACAGTAAAAATAACTAGAAACAGAACGTTTAGTATGAGTGTTTCGATATGCATAAAGCGAACATACCTCTAGTCGAGCATGAAAATATTGGCCTTGACTATGCCCAGATCTACTTGATGAGGTATTGTTACGTTGCTGCACTGCGCATAACATTGAGCAAGTTCAATCGTCAAGAACACTTCACATACCAAATCCTTTCCACATGAAGTGAAATCAGGCTTGTTAGGCTCGCGGCGTACTATATGTTTGGCGACAATGAGCTTTGCGTTCCACTCGACCTCTTTCGAAGCTCAAGCCGTTGATTTTCGTGAGTATGGAATGCGGCAACGAGAATTCCTTGTTCATCGAAAGCTTTCGTTGTGAGATGGGTCCGTTTGTCATGATGCATATAGCTCCTGACTCAAGGTCAATGAACAAGTGAACCAAGAGGTCAAAAGATATAGAAAAACAAAATGAGCAGGTCTAATATGATACAGCACATCTGAATACCTTTCCGTTACCTGGAGAATCCCCTGACAAGACATGGCGCGCATCTTGATTTCAGAGGGGCAGTGGAAGGATGTGTGAGGGCGCCACAATAGGATATCGCAGTAGTGCTCTATGTGGTAGTAAATTGAGGATGAAAGAACGTGTTGGGTGTCTTTGACGGTATGTCTTGCTAGTGCAAACAACAAAACCCCAGTCCATAACAGCATTTGAAAATGCTGAAGTCTGTAACATCATTATACAAGCATCCTGGGAGCACTCTAGATTATGGCTTGTCGATGCACAACGGCCGCTTAAACAGCAAATGTCTTGCTGATAAGGGTCGTAGCGTGCCGAGTCGTCTCTGCCATCATACTTAGAGGGAGGAGCACCACCAAGGGGCACACAAGGGAGCGGATAAAGACATAAAGGAAAAAATAGTAGGACGATGTAGAGAAGCTCGGATTGGAGAAGACATCAAATCGAGTAGTATGCACCTTGTTTTTGGGAAATGAAGCATATAAATACCTCTGCTTAGGCAAGGAGATACTTGGAATCATGATGTCAATGATACGGTGGTGGTGACCTGTATTTGTCACAAACACATCAATAAGGGATATAGAAACAGCGACGGTGAACGACCACGAGAAAACACATACAATTCAGAGTAGAGTCTGAAGTAAGTAGTATGGGAATCCGAATAACTGTCGGAAGAGTCTGAATAAGAATATTTAACTTTGAGCATAGCCCATTGTTGCTCCATGTTAAGCCGTGGCACATTAATAATCAGTCATAATGACGGCTTGTCGCATGGCAGACTGTCGAAATCAGTAATTGCCATGATCTAATAAATCAATGATTTGTTGTCATATATCTATTGCACTGGATAACAGACTTCTCAAGTGACAATAGGTGTTCATTAGATAGTGGCGATATGCCGAATCTTTCAGGGGGTATATCAGCACTGGTATTCAGGGATCGCTCTCCACAGAAGGCAGCCAAGGAAATAAGTCATAATGCATGTGTCTGCTCCGATATATGATTTTCGCGTGGCGGCTATTATCTGTGATCTAATATCGTGTCCTGTTGTGCCTGTACCAAGCAGGACATAGAAAGACTCACATTTAGTCACCGAAATAGGCCTATTTTTCAGAGACCGCTGGATCTATGGGTCAACTGGACATCCAATACATCTGGCAGGGAAAGAACGTCAGCCAAATAAATTTGGAACATTATGGACCGAGTGGGTGTAGAGAATGTGTTAAAACAGACCCAACCATGGCTACATTCTGGCGTATGTAGATATCAAATATTAACATAGTAAAGCTACGGAACAAATGACGTTAAAAAGGAAAGACACTATTCCCACACATATATGTAACTGTACTAGTATCACATGACGTTAAAAAGTGAATACATTATTCCCACGCATATTTGTAACTGTACAGACAACAGTAGTATCACATGATGTTATAAATCAAATACATTATTTCCATGCATCTCTGTAACCGTACATACGTACGGTAGTATCACATGATGTTAAAAAGTGAAGACATTACTCCCACGCGTACATAGTCTACTGCTGACTAAGTAACCGTACAGACAAACGGTAGTATCACATGATGTTAAAAATCGAAGACATTATTCCCACGCATCTCTGTAACTGTACAGACGTACGGTAGTATCACATGACGTTAAAAAGTGAAGACATTACTCCCACACGTACATAGTCTACGGCTGACTAAGTAACCGTACAGACATACAGTAGTATCACATGACGTTAAAAAGTGAAGACATTATTCCCATGCATATCTGTAACCGTACAGTGAACGGTAGTATCACATGACTTTAAAAATCGAAGACATTATTCCCACGCTTACCTGAAGGAAGTAATGGCAACGAGAACAAACACAGTCACATGACGGCAAAAATCGAAGACATTTTTCCCACACATAGTCCGCTGCACAGAAAAACCTCGATCTATTCTAGATCTCGGAACTGGCCAGCAGTGAAAGCCCTTGCTTTGGCAGGCAGTGAATTCAACTGCTTTATGGCATGCAGTTCCGATGTGTCCCGCTTTGAGGTAAAACGTTACATCCACATATTATTCCAGTCGATCAATATTGATATCTTAAAAGCTGTTCAACGTCTTTACGAGCTCAGAAAAATTGTCCTTCCCTGGCATACTGTAACATGTGTCGTACTGGAGCATTGTCAAAGTGTCCCGCAATCGAAGATTCACACTGCCACACGGTTATTACAGGTGTAACTACTTAAGAAAATCATCCCTGCTCTGCCCGTATCAGATCAACAAGCTCCTGGTCGACAAAAATTTCCTTCTTGCACGCGCTCTCTGGCCATTGAAGTCGTGACATGCGTCAGCCACATGTTCTGTATGACACATAACTCAGGAAGTCAGGAGTGTTCTGCCTGCCTTGGTTTCCTGTTTGTGTCATTAAGCCTATCTCTCTTACCCTCTGCATGGCTCCGTACGAAGCACTGACTTACACGGCATCAGAAATAAAGGAACTAACTTCGTCTTCTCTTCCCATGATCGAGTTTTTCCGGCTTGTTCCAAACTCACATCTATCAAAACATCATGTGAACAATCGCAGTTATCTTCCAAGGTTGAAATGAGGCTGGTGAAGTGGATCCCAAAGACAGCTTAGGCGCGAAATGACGAAGTCTTGGACTTACGAACTGATTCGAATCTTCTTTCACACAATCGATCATGATATTGTATCATGTATGCCGAAGACAAAAATAAGCTTACCCTGAGTTTGATGTATGACTACAGCTAAGGCACGTAGGACAACAATTACTGTTAGGAAGAAAATAACGAGATCCTAGACACTCGGCGCATCGCTAGATTAGAGATCTACGCCAACTACTCCATACTCCATGCAGACCAGGAGAACAAGAAATTGATAATAAGTACGGACATATGACTGCGATACCTTGGCCTGACTATATTCCTGTCAGACCGTCGACTGAAGTGGCAAGGATCAGCACTTATCTCTACTAGACGTTGGTAGAATTTCTCGATCAATTTGGACCCAAGTCGATCTGGTCTCAGATTACCTTCATCGTATCTGCCATCCCATAGCGCAAGAATCCGAGGACGTTAATTCTGACAGTTGAAAATTATCTCAACTAAAGATTCAGAGTAACTTACATTACTTATTATCATGTATTGCCTGTAAGCACTTTCCTCTTTTAAGAACTCGAAACCAACGGTCGGTCATAGGATGGGGGAATGGAATTCAATACCAGTCACTGTGATCTAACAATTAGGCGGACAGCTTCATTAATCGACTTCGCTCCCATGATGAATCTAAGTCAGACAGCAACATTGCCACAACATGTCATTGCCCTCGCAAAGTAGGCAGTAGCGCACGTTAATAGTCAGTGCACCCCGCTCAAACATTCTTTTCCTTCGTGTGCACTCGTACAAACAGAAGTTCCGTCTCAGCGCAATCTACGACTTCAATTGATCGAGATCATCAATTTTCTGCCGATTTAAAAACGAGTACATCAGAGTTAAACTGATCAAGTTGAGCAAGGTGTCTTCGAGCCGTTGGAAACGATACTACCTGGAGAGGAAACAACCTTGTAAATAGGACGAAGAGACACGGTTACGTAATGATCATCCAAACTTGATTGATGGTCAAAGTCGCTGGCCGAAAACTGATGAACTGGCATCCACCGGCAAACATTACGAGCTCTTAACCGAATCCCTTAAATAAAGTGTACCAGTACAGACCTCGACTCTAGGGAAGTGTACCTGAGACCGAGAATGGAGGAGAAAGAGGTGGCGGTCCTTGGGCATATGCTCGTCAACAGCGCATCGGGTCTCCAAACCTCTGATCAAGCCACGAGGCGGTGTCAGAGATGCTTCCTCAGGCTTACTTGATGCCCCTCCCGCAGTCTCCTACGGCGGGTCTTCTACGATGTCGGGGCTTTCAATGGACCATCTGAACGTTACAACCTTGACGAACCAACTGCGTTGTGTACGTGACAACACCTCTCTCATGAAAATTCATAGCTGGCATCCTGGTCGAACAATACCCTCAGTTTATTACTTCTATGGGATATGAAAGGGTATCCTTTCTAGTTTGATTCTAACTTTACTTTTCATGAAAGCTGTTCTCTGACAACTTACATACCGTTCAGATATGTGGCAATGCGCGGGGCATGTAATCACCAACAGTCTCCAACCTGAAACGATTGTTGACATAATCTTTCCCCTTGAATCAATGTTGATAAATGATAAGTGATATCGATACATTAATGTACTGATAGTCCAGTCTGCGGCAAGCTCCAACTCCCCTCACCTTGGTCCCCTTGGGATGCGCTCGAGAATACTCCAAATTACACTCCTTCTCTTGTCGCCTTTGATTCACGCTGCTATTCAAAATGTCACCATAGATGACACTGATGGAGACTCGAATACCGGAGCAAAACCCACGTACCTTCCTGAGGGACGATGGCAACACCCAGACTGTGCTGCATGTGCGATAAAACCACCCCTGCAGCAGGTTTTTATGAAAACGTATTCCGCTATAACCTACGATCCGACATTATTTCCTTCGATATCTATACAATTCTCATTTCACGGCACGTTGTAACGACCTTTGGTACAGTGGAAATGACCTCACTCCCAATTCCAGGCATTGCTATATTTGTATACTTCATCGTTGCCAACTTTGTCAGTGATGGTACGACCACAGAGACATTCTGCAACTTCACTCTTGATGGTGACTTAATGACGCCATACCATCACTTCCCGACCCCAAGCACGAACTACGAGTTTAATCATCTTGTATTTTCTAAAGAAAACCTCTCCAACAAAAGTCACACACTGCTCATATCAACTTCCGGAATCAATCGGAACCTTTTCACCAGTTTTGATTATGCCATCTATCAGTGAGTATTCAATGTCTTATCGCAAAAGTGATGAAGTCGCCAATTCAGTAGAGTCGATGACGGGATAGAGAGTAAGACTTCGCAACCCAGCCCAACGCAAACACCAAATCAGGCTCCTCCTCAAGTGACCCCCTCATCTTCAGGCTCAGTCTCCTCATTTCCCAATTCACCGCATGGCATCACTATTACATGGAACACGTCAGGGACACTGGAAACAACCGTGATACGAGATACTAAGACGGGCTTAGCTTCTTCATCTTCACCAAGCAGTACGCGCGCCCCGCAAAGCAGTAGCAGTAGCAGCATTAGCAGCGTTACTGCTGACAATGCGGCCCATAAAACTCCCGACGGAGTAATTGCTGGAAGTGTTGTCGGTGGCGTAGCGTTCATTATCATCCTCCTCCTCCTTGTCTTTTTCCTGTGCCGTCGCAGAAGACGAGCAACACACACAGATTCTCCATCGACAAAACCCGAGCCCAAGCCACGATATCCAGTTTTGATACCTTTTACTTCTTCTTCTCCCCGCCACCGCGACGTCGAGGCCAGATCAGTAGAGGGGAGATTACATTTTGCATCCATTAGGAAACAACGAAATGTAAGGCGAGGACCTGGGTCTCAAGGCCAACGTTCCCTCTCAGCTAGCGTACACTCGGATTCAGACCTGCTCGAAGCGCAGCGTCAGAGCATGATCGCCAACCAGATAAACAGTCTGAAGAAGGAACTAGATGCGTTGGGCATTTCTGCGAGCATACAGAGTCGCTCTGGAGGTTCTGATACGCCAGAACTCGTGCAGCAGAACCGGACGTTGAAAGCGGAGATCGAGCGACTACAATGGCAGCTGCAAGAACCGCCACCTGAATACTCAAGATTTGACCATACTCATCATCACATGACCTCAAGCCCTGCGCCTGTTGCCGTTTCCTGAATCCGGTGTCGAAGAGGGTTGGGCTAGCTGATGGATCGAGGACGAAGTCGACGATACTGAAAGTCGTGTGAAGGGGTAGAGGTCGGATCAGGCAGGAAAAATGGGGAGACGCGCGTAGGCGTGAAGTATCGTTCGTCGTAACAAGACGAGAGTTCGTAGGGCCAGCGAGAGGCAGGTACTAGCAGAAACAAGTAGAAGTCCAGTAACTTGTCGAAGTAAGAAGAAGAGTACGCAGAGACCGACAGACCCCAGTTAGAGAGTGAACGCAACGCCGCCTGTCTGACAAGTCGAGACGAGGAAGCCTGAAATGAAGAGGCCAACGGTGTCAAGGACAGTCAAGAGTTCGAGAAGCCGAGAAGCCGAAACGGAAGCAGTGATGCCGGAACAAACAATCAGAGCGAAGCCGAGACAGACAGAAACCAAGCCGAAACAAAGAAGCGAGAACACCGAGAAGCCGAGAGTATCCGAGTACACTGCCGATGACAGCGAACACGCGGAGTTGGACACCGGATCAGACGTTGACGAAACCAGAAATATGCCGAGCGAGACGAAACCTGACGACGACGAGACGAGAATTCCGAGGCGCAAGAGTCAACACAGAACAAGTCCAAAGTTGTGGGGAAGAATCAATGATATTCTCTCTCTACTCGCTACCCTTTTATACATTTTCAGCTACGTTATTGTCCATCTAATTTAGGTTTCGACCGCCGGTCGGTCTCATCATTCGAACTTTAATTCGTCATTTTCCTTCGATCATTCACAAATAAGCTTTCAGACCAACGGACGGTCTCATAATAAAGTTTTCAATCGTCGATCGCTCCCAGTGTCGTCGATCTCCTCCGGTCTTCAATCCTTTCTATCTCGAGATCTCATGTCGAAGCTGCTGTTTCCTGACTTTCGTTACTTTACCTCTTCACACTTATCGTCGTCAATTCTCTGCGTCGTCCCTGCTTAACCTTCAGTATCCGACTTCCCTTACTCAACCCACTCCCTCCCCTTATTCCGTCTATATCTCACTCTCCTCTACCACACCGGTATCAAAATTGTGTATTTACGGTTGTGCGTCGAAACTTTTTCTGATTTTAGAGAAACGATAAAGTGGTATTGACGACATGTTGTGAGTTTCTGACGCAATTTTCACGTGACAACTGGTTTTAAAACCTCGCTTGATTGGCATATGTCGAGGAAGTAATGAGTGTCATGGACACAATGAGATATCGCATACAGATCAAAAGCGGCCATTGATATATCGCACACGGAGGATAGCGTACGCTCAGTTCTGTTTATATGTTCTGAGGGTATTTTACTAGCATATACTAATACCTACTAATACACTGGTACCAAATATACAACTTACAAGTCTATTTGGGTACCTATGACCACTGCTGGCACTCAATTGTGTTTCCTTAGAAAAAAGTCAAAAGGAACCTGTTATGCCATTTCTAATGTGTCAATTTCAGATGGAAAAAGTCTTTGAACTACAGTAAAAAGCTGGCCAAGAGACATATGACAGGTCTCTGACTCTTTTTCCATTAGAAACACCTTCTGTCCCTCAGTAGTGAATATGTTGGCATCCTATACCAACCGCTGCTGGTGCCAGGACCTGTTTTGTTAGAAACCAGAACCTAAAAACAATTGTAAGTTATTCTGTAGATATAGTTAGTTTTTTTTTTTTTTTTTTTTTCTTTGGTGGTGCAATTGGCAGATGCCCATTTCCCCATCTCCCAGCATGCTGGGCAGAACTTTGTCCAGGGACTGCCTTCTGCCTGCAATTGCAGGGTAAACCTGTGATGAGAGGGATCAGACCTCCATGTTACCAAGGGGCAGGAATGCATTTATGCACAAATCCCGGATTTTTGTCTGGGAGACAGTGTGAGACTCATGAATTTTTATCCATAATACCCACTAAACCTTCCCTTATGCAGCTGAAACCAGGTACCCTGTGGTGGTGATTGGGGTAGGTATCTGGATGGGGACACGGTTCAAACCTATAACCTCTTGCTGCAGTATTTGTTAGCATGAGGCCACTCAAGGGGTTTAGACTTTGAGGGTGTTGCCACTACACCATGCATCCCTCTAGATATAGTTAGTTTATATGTAGTATGTAAGAGATAATGTTGTTTACTCACCCCTCAGTCCAGTACAAGTGACCAAGGAATTTGTCTATATTACAGGTTTATATAAGCATCTATTGTTGGAGTGTCACCTGGCGACTAGTCTGTCAAGCCGGGTCTCAATCCTGACATGCACCATTGTCGTATGTTTTCTTATTACCTTTTTTATACATGCGTTATTGTTCTTTTTCTTTGATCTTGTTGCCGCAACCCTGGGCGTCTCTGTACGCACCCAGTTATGTGGTACTCTTTCATATATATGTTTTATCTTCTACGTACTGCCCACCTCAGACATGACTTTAACGCACTCTGAGGTGAGCTTACTTACTTACATTAAGACTATACACCATACTTACAAAACACCTAGTACTTTGTACTTTATCATAGATGAATACATTAAAGATGTGACTTTAACGCACTCTGAGTACTTTGTACTTTATCATAGTCTATTATTTATTAGACAATGGAAGAATGTGGTATAGTGCATAAGCATGGTGGCCTGGCCAAGTGTGATGAGTAAAAAAATGTGGCACAATGCAATAAGCACAGTGGCCTGGCCAGATGTGACAAGTGATGAGTGGCTGATGTGATATTGTGAAATACTAACATGTTTCCATCAAAAAAGTGACAAAGAAGTATGTTATGCCATTTCCAATATATGTATTTCCAAGGGGAAAAGGTTTGAGACAAGGGAAAATGCCTTTTTCTAAGGCAAAAAGTTGCCAAAGAAATAGCATGACATATTTCTTTGTCACTTTTTCTAATAGAAACAGGTTTTGACACCAGCAGTAATTAATGTGGCCACTAATTGGCCTCAATACACTGTCAACCTCAATTGACACCATCACTCACACTATCAAATTATCCATTGTCTATTTATCATTCTATTATTCAACACATCATGCCCCTGACATATAATCATCCATTGTTATCTGACCACATGACTATGATACATAGAATAATATGCTCTCAGTATAAGGGCAACCTCTGGAGGCTATGGCTCAGTAACACAGGTGACAAAGGGAGATCTAAAGTATATTAGAGTATATACTAACAATATCATAATAACTACTCACCTGGCAGAGAAAAATCTAAAGAGAACAAATTTGTGAATTTTTTATGCTAGGATTGACACTTTTAAGGCCTCTGAAACATGTGAAACAACTGTACAGGACAACAAAACCTTAAAAAACTCAAAAATTGACTAAACCAACAATTGCATAAATAAGAAACAAACTCTGGCAAACTCTAGCCTATGTAAGCAGGCTGTATCTGGTGTTGAACAAGCCATACTTGTCTAAATGATAGCTAAAGAATCAGAGCATCTCAAAGGCTAAAAGTAGTACTAATAAATAGTGTTGAAAGAATAAAAGCAGTAAAGTAAAAAAAAATAACAGAAGAAATAAAAAAATGAATAAAGAGAGAATGAAAAAATAAGGAGTGAAAGAGAGAAGAAATAAAAAGTTTGTAAGTGTGACCTCTGGAGGCTATGGCTCAGTCACACAGCTAGCAGAGGGAGATCCAAAGTATATTAGAATATATAATAACATCACCTAGCAGAGAGAGATCTAAAGAGAATAAGTTTAGAGATTTCCTATGCCAGGTTGGATGCTTCTGGGGCCTCTAAAGCATGGAAACAACTATACAGTACAACAAAACCTTAAAAACTCAAAAATTGCCTAAATAAATGACTGTACAAATAAAGCAGGAAAACTCTGGACTTTGGAAGTCAGAAAGGCAAACTCCAGCTTATATAAGTGGCCTGAAAGCAGTACTGAAAGGCTCTGAATAATAGCTAAAAAATCAGAGCACCTCAAAGACTAAGAATAGTACTAACAGATAGTGTTGAGAGAATAGAAATAGTAAAATAACAAAATGACAAAAGAAATAAGAAAATGAATGAAAGGAGAGTGAAGAAATAAGAAGTGAAAAAGAGAAAAAATGAGGAGTCCTCTGACAAAGTCCCCTGATATTCAGTTAGTTGACATTTGTCAGAGAACCACTTTTTAGACTGTATCCAACACTATTCTGAGCTTAGTCTGACAACATGCTTACTTTTAGCATGTCTGAATGACTGCTTGGCTCATCCTATCTCTTTTTGTCTTCTAGTAGTTAGCCTTAATGAGTTATATGCATAGCCTCTACTTAGCATCTTTTATTGTTAGTCATATTCTATTATATACTAGGGCTCAATTAGTTAAGCAGTATCAGTAATAGCATAGCCATCAATATAATATATAAAAGCAGTCTGTAGATAAGATATCCTCAGGCTGAACAATAGCAGTATTTTTCTAGCTTATATACTGAATCTACTATAAGCTGTCTAGACTGTCCAACTGCTTGATTAGCCTTGCTGGTCCCTTGCTCGACTCTTGCTTGTCACCAGTGCTTGCTAGTTTTATAGGAGTTCTACAAATATTAAGCATTCTTCTTGTAATGTTGAATTAAAGATAAGTAAATACCAAATATCACTACTAGTGCTAAAAAAGTATTTTTATTGGAAAAAGTGTAAAAAAAAAAACATGTTATACATTTCTCATATGCCAATTTCTGAAAAAAAAAGTCATTAAACAAAGCAAAGTGTCTTTTTTTATCTGAAATTAGCATTTTGAACATGGTATCATATATTTTTTTAATACATTTTCTAATAGAAACATTTTTTAGTGCCAGTAGTATGCATATTATTGGACAGACATACTGAAGTAACTATTATAGATTTATTCTTGTGTAAAAATCTTAAATTTTTACTTATAGTGGCTCAAAAAAATGTTCTAATATTTTATAGTTTTTGAAAAATGGCATTGGCATGTAAGATTGAAAATATCTAAAATTTATAATAAATTATA
>QGOA01000130.1:0-24632 GCA_003313075.1 Termitomyces sp. MG16
ACGGATGCCAGCGGGTCACGACTGCTGCCGACAAACTCCGACGGATGCCAGCTGATGGCCAGCTGATGGCTGCTGATGCCAACACCCCTTTCAGGCCACAAAAACTCTTTTGGGAGGTATGCCACCCCCCTTCCACCTCAAAAAATCCATATGGGAACCTGCGGAAACGTAGGTGGGCATTCATTCATTGTGTTATCCGACCTTTGAATCTATCCATTAGTAACGGACCTGTGGTGCAACGGTTAAATGTGCGTTCCGTTGCTGGAGGCTTTCCCAAGGCCGGGGGTTCGATTCCCCCCCACAGGCATATGGCAGGCAAGACGAAGTTACTTTTTTTCTTGGTCCAACCAGACTCTGTGGACCTGCGTAGGCCTCTGTGGATGTCCGCTGGTGCCCTGTGCAGGCCTGGGAGGGCCTGCGTAGGTTTGAGTCCATCGACGTATGTCTGCGTGGATGTCTGCTGGTGGCTTGCATAGGCCTGCGTAGATTTTCAGGGCCCTTTCGTGGACGTACGCTGGCATCGGGGGTGGGAAAAGAATGGAAGGGGAGATGCGCAGCCTTGAGTTATTGCGGGGAGGAATGGAGAGGGGAGGGAAGTGGGGAATCTCGAGGAGGGTTTATTCATGCCATGAAGTCCACCAATGGAGGAGGTTTTCACTTGTGTGCTGATGCCCACCGGCAGCCGCTGACACACATTGACATCTGCTAGTGTCCGCTGGCATCCGCGGGGCCTGCGTGTGCATGTGTGTGCCCACCTTTTATCGATCCACTGGACCGTGTCATACAGCACATTGTGACACGTCTGTGGCTCTGTATTCTATGGCACTGTGGGGACTGCTCCGCTCCAGTGTAGCGGACTGCGCTGGACATGTATGGTACGGCACAAAGCAGGCTCCCGTACAACGTATGACACGTACCGTTGTGATGTCTCTATGTGAAGTGAGAAAAGAAAGAAATGAGGAGTCCCCTGACACTGCCCACTTCAACTTCTTCAGCCACTGCCATGAAGAAGAAATTCATCATAGCTTGCAGTAAAGGTTATCCACCTTACCAGAAGATGCAATTGGGGAAGTTATTCTTGCAATTTTCTGCTGGTACTAGTAGGCAGATGCTTTGCACTCTAGATTTGTCAGATGGAAGCACAGCCATTGTATAATATGTTTGTGTTTGATCAAATGTACTGGGGACCAGCTGCAAGTGAATGGTATCCTCCACCAAGACATCCATCCTAGAACACTCACATGAAATGACAGTGAGGTAGTGTACTCTAGTTGTGTGAACGATCTGTTGTATTGGATTTCCAAAGCAATCATATCTGTCCATACAGAACCCATTTGTAGCTGGCTGATCTTCTGAAATATCTTCTATTGGCATATTATTCTCTGGTTCCTGTTGTTCTTTCTCTTCTATGATTTGATCAAGGCTGGCATTCTGAAGTCTGCTCAGGAAATTTGAAGTCATGGACAGATGTGCTGCTGGATGTTCCAGGTTGCTATCTGCTGATGGAAGTTCAACATCCATTTGATATTTGAGTCATAGAAACTCTTGCTCCTGAATATTCTTTTTCTGCTTGTAGTCCTCAAGAGCCCTGACTCTGATCTTCCCTTGATGACAGTTTGCATGCAATGAATTGTGTTGGATATAGAAATACCCTCCAATATTCAACATATTTTAATTGGTTGGAAATATTTACCATTCCATACTTTAGGTCAGTGAAACAGGTTGGAGTGGTGTATGTGGCAGAAACATCCATGACAGAATAATCTTGACCCAACATTGCCATTGTACCAGGCAATGATCAGGACAAGCAAGGCAATTAGTAACGTCATCTATTGATTCATAACCAAGCAATTTATTGAGCAACTGTGGAACATGGTTGATGAAGTTGTTAAGATAATCTGCTTGTGTCTATGTATGAACTTGAATAATTTGCTCTCAATAATAGCATACATTCAAATCATCTTTACATGCCTTATAAATATGAGCATTGTATCATCTACATCATCTATCATTGGATTATTGTCCAAGTGTGCAAAGTTATCATTATATGGAAATGCCATAGATAGTGCACCAGTTACAATAGAAATGGGACTCAGTGGTAGCTGTTGTGTTATGAGGACTGGCAATCCTTGTGTGTTCTGAATGAGTCATGTCCTTTTCTCAGCAAACAGGATGAGGTCTCTTTGCCTATAACTGTTGTTTTTGGTCGCTTGCATTTCTTCAGAGAGTTCAGGTTCATGATCAAATATCTATGGCCAGGACCTAGTCATTGTATCAGAGATCTAATGAGACTGCTCATTGATATTAGCAATATGCCTCAATTTGGACAGGCCAGATACCAGTGGACAGTGGACCCTATCTATCGATGACAAACGTAATCCATTTGTCATCAACAGACACTGAACAGAAATGTATATTTTATCATATAATCCTTCAGTTAAAAACTGTGTAATTATATTGTCTACAAACATGTCTGCCCTCCTGCAATCATCTGAACCAATATTTTCACCAAAGAAAAGACAAGTGGAACCAATATTTACAGCAGAAGAAAGATCTATTTTTGAACTATACAAGGAACTCTACTGCTCCTCAACTCCTCAAGTTCAGACTGCTATCTTGAAGAATAAAATCCTAACAGATATCTTCAACTACTAGGCTACTAAGGGAACAGAGCCAAAGACAGGGAAAAAATAGCCAGAGAGAATCAAAGTAGGTACAGCAACTCATTGCAAAGAACTAGACATCATTTGCTTGAATAGAAGGTTGTCCAGTATATCAAGAATTGCTGGCACCTTTATTACCAGTATAAAGATCTAAAGGTGCTCCTAAAAACTTGTCTGTGAGATGTTGTCCAGCAGACAATGGCAAAGGAGATAAACAAGGAGATTCAGAACTTGTTGAGAGGTAAGAATTACAATGCCTTGGGATTGGATGCATTTGCACAATATAATGTGGCTGTCAAAAATTTTATGCATCAACTCATACTGTAGGAGGAAAGTCATTTATGGAAAATGGCAGCAGAATGGAGCAAAAAAGGAAATCTGCCAGAAATTCAGCGCAAGTTGGTACTTCCTCCATTTGTCTGCTTGATTCTGCTTCTTAATAGTTGTCTTTCCAGGAAGGCCCAAAAGCACAGTTTGAAGCATGTGGACAATGCAAATGTGCTTTGATTTAGAAAGATAGGCATGTTGAGTTGGACTGTTGTTGGTTGGTATGCAGATGAAGGCATGACTATTAGAATGTATGTGGTGCCATCATTCTTTAAACAATTTTGACATCAATTATAGTCATGAGAATATGTCATACTTGACTCATGCTAACCAACCTACCTTTCAAGACTCCTTTTCTAACCTTGTTAGTGACCTTAACAAGAAGATCATGGATTACATGTCTGCTCTTCTTGGTAGAAACATGCTGTCCAACATGCAATCATCCCATGATTTGACTCCTCCTATCCTTATACACTATGACCTCATCCTTGATTTGGATAGAGATGGATTCCAAATATTACTAGCAGATCCAGGACCAAATATATTTCAAACTCAGGCAGAATTGGAAATCCTTGTCCAGGACTATCTAAATACTCATTATAATAAATCTTACTTTTCTTCACCTTTGCTCATCATATCATCACTCTATTAGAAATTGCATCTGGTTACCAGTATAAATCTGCTCTTTACAAGGCAGTGAGGACCAATAATCAGCAATTCATACATTCAAGGTATCTTCCAGAGGGTCTAATATTTCAAGATTCCCATAATCTTAGTCAGCCTGAGCTATTGCATCTGCTGAACTTCTGGAGAGACCATCAAGGACAGTATGGATCCAGTGACACCTTCCACTGGATGGTTTATCTCAACCATCACAAGCAGCCAGTAGCTGCTGAGTACAGCATCTGAGCTAATTGTAAAAAAAATGCAGCAGCAGCAGCAGCATGTAAGGCTACACACAAAAATAGAGGGAAAAATTGGAAACAGAGGCCAACACCATCAGCAGTAGTTGATGGCAATAGTAGGACCATCGCTAATGATGGAGCTGCTAATAGCAGATCAGCTTTAGTTACCAGATCTGCAGCCAACTTGGAGTGGCAACTGAGGCCTACACTTCCCCTGTCACCTAGTGTACCACACACACCACTGCCTGACTTACAGGAGGAACCCCCTGTCTTGCACTCACCACACACTCCACAGTTTCAACACCACAACACATCCATGGTTCACAATAAATTCCAACCAAATATATCAGCTTCCATTCACAACAAGTCTGCTCATGACAAATCTGCTGATAATGAATGTGATGATAATACAGCAGTAGTAGATGCCACTACCATCCACCTCTTACAACAAAGAGGATGGAGCCATCCAGACCATCCAATTAATAGCCCTAGTGATGGTTCCTCTAGATATAGAGTGTTAAGAAGGGTGCTCAACATTCTTCAAGATGAGGACAATGACCAATTTGAAGGTGAGGGAAGGCTGGCATTACAAAACCAAAAGAAGTGCAAGGCATTTCCTAACCAATTGTCAACAAATTCCAAGCAACCCTGCAAGTCTCAAGCACAAATGTTACAGGAAGATGCAGCTCAATACATTGATATGTTTATACCAGCAAAAAGAAGTAGCAGCTGCACTAAGGTCATTCAACCAGTCTGCCATCATTGATGTGGAGAAGGGGGGAAAGTTACATTACATTTTTGTAAACTATAGTATTACAAAAATGTAGCAATGTTTATCATAACAAAAAAAATATTGTGCAATAATAAACTGTCCATCTTAAACTGTCCATCTTCACTTGTCTTCTGTTGTTGCCTTCTATCTCTCAGTAAGCTGACTGGATGATTGGGTCCATTGTATTAGTGGCCGACTACTTTGGGAGCCCATTCCCTTGGGCCAGAGAGAGGGTCCTCAGCAGGAACTGGCAGAGGGATAGAAAATGGTTGAGGATGTGACAGAGATGTTCATGCAGGAGACGTTTGTGAGGATATTTGTTGAAGTGGAGACAGAGCAACAGTGAGAGCAAATAAGTCAGTAGTGAGATGGGATTGGTCAGTGATGAGGGCAGAGGTATCACCAGTGGGAATGGATATATCAACAGTGGCAGGAGATTGATCAGCAGTGGGGTTAGGAGTGGGTTCTTCCTCTTCAATGATGGGTCCAAGTCCACTATGCCCTGTTGGATGCACTGTCACATCATCTTGAGCTGACAGACTGGAGGGACAGGTGGAGATGTGAAGTTGACTCTGCAAAGTGTCAACTACACTCAAATATTGTGGATCTGCTCTTCTGTCTGACAGATCTGTCTGTTGTGGTCTGCAAGCATGTCATCTGCAAGAGAAACATTGGTTTGCAGGGTTTCTATGTGGCCACCAAGCATGTCAACTTGAGTCTGGTAGCAACAGAACAAGTCCTCAATACACAGTAATCAGCTCTCCTCAGCTGTGACAAACCCATCCCACACCTGCACCCCAACATTCTGCAATGCTTTCTGGAACTCATTCTCTATTCTGTCCAAACAGCTCTCCACTCCTGCCATCACATCAGCCACAATGTCCTTACTGTGACTAGACTCCATTGACCACTCCTTGCCCTTTCCCTTGACCAAAAAAGGATCTAGTGGGCAGTTGGAGGTCAACAGTTAAGATGGACAAATAAATGGTTTTGATGGTCTTGCAATTGGATTGGCTGGTTCATCTGCTAACTATTAGTTAGCTATTTGAGCAGAAAAAGAGTTTCATACTGTCATCACTCTCAATTATTGTCACTGACTTCTTTGTCAGTGGTTTTTTCCCCTTGTTCTCATTGCCCATGGGCAAGCCAGATGTGCTCTCTAAGCAAGCAGACCATGGTTCAGGAGCTAGCAACAATAACAATATTATACTCCTGAAGCTAGAACTGTTTGCTATCTGTGCTCTAAAAAGTGTGGTTGACTAGGAAGAAGAAGCATCTTTTGAGACATCTGCCAAGGTAATCAGAAAAGCACTCAGAAAGATCTGATAGCCAAGGCTGCTCTGGCCTTGCATGCTCAACAAAGAACTGGAGTAAAATCAGTCCACACAAATGAGTGGTCTTTGAAGAATAGTCTTCTCACCTTCCAGAGATGCATTTATGTTCTCAACCTGCTAGACCTCTGAAGGCAGATCATAGAGCAGCACCATGACTTTCAGATTGCCAGTCATCCTGGCAAATAGAAAATGCTGGAGCTGGTCTCTCAGAATTACTGGTGGCCTCAAATGTCATAGTATATTGGCTCCTACACCTCCACCTGTGACCTCTGCCTTTGAACTAAACCTTGCTGTCAGCCTCCCATGGGACAGCTTTATTCTTTGCCCATTCCAGCTGAGCGTTGGAGTGTGGCCTCAGTAAACATCATTGTTGCTTTACCAGACTCTCATGAATATGACACAATCATGGTGGTAGTAGATTTCTATAGTAAGTATGCTTATTTCATTCCAACACACACCACCTGCTCTGCTATGGGCACTGCTAATCTGTACCAGAAGCATGTCTGGAAACTCTATGGGTTATCAGATGTCTATGTCTCAAACTGTGGACCTCAGTTTGTGGCAGAGTTTACCAGGGAACTATATTGCCTCCTCTATATCAAACTTTACACTTCCACAGCCTACCACCTCCAGTCTGATGGCCAGACTAAGAGTATCAACCAAGAGCTAGAACAGTACCTCCAGCTCTTCTGCAATGAATGACAGAATGACTAGGATGACCTACTCCCAGAGGCAGAGTTTCAATACAACAACCATGTACATGCTGCCACCCAGATGTCGCCTTTCCTTCGACACCAGTTGACACCCTTGGATAGGATTCAAGGCTCAGGGATGACCTTCAAATAATGAAGCTGTCAATGAGCTCATAGATTGGTGATGATGCCAACTGTGGTTGGGTGTGCTGGATGATACACAGTACAACACCATCTCCAGCATCTGATGTGTGTAGTATGCAAGGAGTTCTGACAGAGTCCTGGTGTGCCCAAGCTAATATGATATAATAATGCACCAAGTCCTAGCATGTTTGATGCTACCTAGCAAGTGGTGAGTGCTGAAGTAATAATAGAGTTACAAGAAAAGAAAGAATAGTGCAGCAAAGCATGCCTGTAGGTGGCACCATAAACAACAAAGATGATAGAGACAATGCTAGCACCCAATTTGATGACAAAGTCAGATCTGGCTAGCATGATTTGAATGCTAAGCATAACTGGGTGCTAATGGGTTATAATTTGTTGTTATTTACATGTTAAGTAGCTATCTTTTATACTATGTGCTACTGTATTTCCAAAATGAGTCCATCCGCAGTGCTACCAATTAGTGCCTCTCCTCATAGTTACAACTAACAGCAACCTGTCAATGGTAACTGGCAGCACATAGGTGATTGTAATTAATGGCATTACAGCCTATTAGCCATGGCAACTCTAAAACTACTTAGAATTGTATAAGTCTGCTCACTTTTTAATATAATTCCAATTGGCCAGGCCATTCTGGAGTATGGTCAGAAAATCCTCAACAGATGCCATGAATACTAATTCTGGTACTAGACATTGTACCATTTTCTGATAGATTGAAATGTTGGGCTTGAGTATATCTTGTTTTGTCAAAAGTGCCTTGACAAATGGCAGTGCCTAATGATACCCCTTTTGGAATTGATTGGAGTTTGGTCAGAGTCACTTCTCTGTTGTTGCACTAGCATTATGAGTTCTGAGCTTCCCAAGTTCTTGAAGTCAATGGATAGTGGGTGCTGAATCGCTGATAATTGATGGTTGAGACTGGTAAGTAAAATCTGTATTGGGGGGCCAAAGCTAGTGATGTCCTATGTCCAAGAAGGTTACTTAAAACTCCAGACTGACAAGTGTCAGTAGGCCTATAGTGTCCCTTAATGCACTTAGCCTGAGTAGAAGCCTATCATTAGATGAAAGCAGCCCAGGAGGAAGCCAGGGTTGCTTTAGCTAAGGCACAGGATGACATGGTGTAACGGAGCATCACACTTGTATATGTGTCAACAATGTTATTAGCAGACAATAGAGTATTACATAAGCCAACATCTTGTATTCACTCTAGTACTACTAGTCAAATCCAATACAGTGGTCTGATTTAGCACTGTGTGATCCACACAAGACAGTTCTAGCTTATAACCACCAGTTACATTTTTTAAAATCTTCTGCTATCAGCTCTAGACTCTAGGCTTGTTACTGACTATGCAACTACTCATCAAAACTCTTGACCTCTATTGGCATCACATTGAAAACATGCTTTCATGACTGGTTCTCTTGATCTGGACCCTTCATTGCCAGATACAAGTGACCCACCTGTGTCTCAACCTGTACAGACACAAGCAACATCTACTTACCAGCCCCCACCAAAGCAGGATGAAAAGCTACTTTGCAATGTTAGTACAAGCTTTGGAATGCCAGGTAGACTATTTGTATCACAGATGATGTCCATTGTATGGCCTGGTGGTATACTAGGGCAGAGATCTGCAGTCTCAGAAGTGTTGCTACCAGCAAGCCAGATGCCTTCGTTGATGTACCCAGTATTGCCCAAGAGCTCATCAGCTCAGCCCAAAGGTCAGCCAGACCTTACACAGTATTTGGAGCTGGGGCAAGGCAGTGCTTTTGTGCACAGCACCCTGTTCCAGACTGCCCCAACTGAGTGGCATATAGAATATGTAGCAGACATAGCTGCTGAACCAGGACAGTTGTTGACGATAACATATGTGTGGCAGCAAGGACCAGCAATAAGAGTCGGCAGGGAAGACAATGATGTCGTTGATAAGCTTGCATCATAGCTGGCTACAAATAGCACCAATACCCACACCTCACATTAGCTCACTGATACCACCAGAAGTGCCATGCTCTAGTGCTTCCGGCACTAATTTTTCTATATTTTTACATTAATAACTTGCAGCTGTAGCATTCAATTACTCCAGGACCACTTTGTATATCACCACTGTTGACACCTCACCACACCTTGCCACTTGTACTCCAAGGCTATACCTTTACACAGACACTTGGCATCAGTCAATCTAGAATAATGCTCTTAGCCAGTGGCAGCACTTACAGGATAGAATGATGAAGGATTTTCATGACAGCATCATTATGGACCTTTTTACCATACAATTTGATTCACTGCATTTACTTACATTCTTATCAGTTCACCACCCTCTAGTGGTGCTTAGCCTTTCGCATCAGCTAATTATCTTTACTATAAATACTTACTTTTTGTTAGTAGCACATCAATTTGGCAGTAGAGATTGTATCCCAACATTTTGGTCACTCTATGCAACAGACTACCTTTTGTTGACTGTGCCAGAAAAAGGACTCTGCTTTAGTTCTCTCTCTTTCTCTATCTCTATAACCTCTTAGCGCTTTGCAACTACAGCTTGGTGTTTGTGCTTAGATCTGCTAAGCAAACTTGTTATTTTATCATCTTATTTTAGGTGCTAATACTTAGCACCTTTTAGCACTTTGCCTTAGCAACTCTTAGTGTCTTCCCTTAGTGGCTCTTAGTGCCTTCCCTTAGCAACTCTTAGCACTTTGCCTTAGCAACTCTTAGCAATGTTTAGCACACTTCCAACCACCCACTTTCCTTCACCATAGGTTCTCTGGGACTTGTCCAGGACTCAACTCTCAAACACTTAGCATGCCAAAAGCAATATTGGCTAAGTAGCTGTACTAGTGCTAGTGTGCTTTAGCTCAATTTGGCATTGTCATTGTATGGCTGGGAAAGATGCCATCAGTGCCTAAAGACCAGGAGTTGCATTGAGGGGTCAGCAAACAGCCACAGGTGAGGCATGAAGGCCTCAGGAAAGCTCTGAACTTAGAGTCTGAACTAGAGTCCTCAGATGATAAGAAGAGTAAGAGGTCACATTTGACCTTGTCTATCCAGTTACAGCCGGTGCTGGACCAATATCCATCAGTTACTAAGAAATTGATGCAAAAGCATCTGCAGCTTTACATAGTAAAGCACTTACAGTTACTGGCTGCTAGGAGCCACAATGTACCTTGTGCAGATTTGACAGAATATATCAAATTATTTGTGCATATCTTTAAACTCAAAGTGGTGGAATACCTCAAGTGCAAAGCAGCATGAGGGTCAGCAGTCTCAACAGCCACTCCAGCCAACTCAGTAGAATGTGAAATAAGTGTGCATTGATGAGCACCAGTGATTGTGGAGGCAATGGAATTGCTAAATGTGCCTTGTCAGGCCAATGAGTCTCAGCAAGACTATATCAGGCATCAGAATGCTGCAAACCATCAACACAATATCAGCAGAGTGCCTCAACAGGCATTGTCTGAAGTGGAGACTGTGACAACAACTTCAGCAGAGCCAGAGGTGCCACTTGCTATGTAAGAGGTTAAGACACCTTGAGAGCAGGTTACCATCAAGGAAGAGGTGAATGAGGTCCACATTCTTCAGGAGCAAATGCAACCACAACATGTAGTATGATGTGTTCACCTGGTAGACAATTGGAATGAACATATCAATTACCAGAGAATGCACAATCAGGATTTGCACGATCATGGTGAGTCATTAATTGATGACCAGGGAATAGTTTTTGAAGAACGTGAAAGTGTGATATCTGTCAATGATATGCAGCAACAGTTTGCTGCTCAAACTGCTGAGCTGGACAGAGAGCTGGAGAGTAGTGATGATAGTAGTGATCACTACAATAGGAGAGAGCAGAATTGTTGCAATAATGATGGTGGAGGTTGTGATTGTAGACAGAACAATTGAGACAATAATAATTGTTGTAATAGTGGCAGGCAAGCTGGTGGACCACTAGCTGATCAAGAGGTGAGGCAACAGCCTACTCCATGGCCAGAAAGGACAGCCAACAAACACCTGTTTTGCAGTCCTTGGACATTTTTGATGCCTGCACCTCATGATCTGCGTAAAAATATACCTGAAATAAATGAGGTGGTATGGATCCATATGGATCATATGCATGACTACCTCACTGGACTGGTGGATGACTCTCTTGGAGTCAGGTTTAAATTCCCTGCTGGAGTAAGTCTCCACAAATCTGATAGTAAGCATATACATGCATATGCTGGAGGGCATAGGTTCTCACAGCTGGAAGACTGGGCCATGGATGTCTGCTACCACCTGGCAGCCTGCTGCTATGGTGGCAATGACATGGACCAGGAGAGAATATTTGTGTTACATGAATTTATGGAAGGAGAGGCTCAGAATTGGTTTTGCTGCCATGTCCTTCACATCAATTGCAATAAACTGCATTGGATGTTTAAAAAGGTCCTGATAGGACTGTATAATCATTTTATCAATGCTACAACTATGCAGGAAGCTTGTGATGCCTTCAACAAGACAGTATACAATGCTAAAACTGGTGTCCAGACATTCTATGATGAGTATATGATTAAAGAGACATTCCTGGATGGAATACCAGCAGATATGAGGAGGGCACTGATACGCAATGACAATTTGTCTCCAGAGGTCAATACTGTGACCAAGGTCTTGGCATATACTATTAGATATGAGCAGTTGACATGGACTGCAAATTATTATGAACAGCGTAGTTCATGCTGAGGACCAGTTAATCATCAAGCAGTGAAGGTAGGAACTTTCCTTGCCAAATGGTCCAAGATGGAGAAGAATCACAACCTGCAATTTGTTGTGCACAAGACAATTCCTGTAGGCCAATGGCCTAGACCAAAACCTGCTGGATACTTGCCAGTGAAAGATAGTTGACCCTACTTGGGTTAAAATCAAGTAGCAGCTAGAGAGGGTACAGCACCTGCAGCATGTATGGTAAGCAAACCCAATGTAGTTTCAGGAGTGGCCCAGAGAAGGCCTGCAGGAAACTCTTCAGCATGCTACAACTGTGGGAGGGTCGGACATTTCACTAAGGAATGCCCTGCCTCTCTCAAGGCACACATCTGTGTGGCCCATACAGCTGCAGCCTCAAGTGATGTTGTTAGTGACAACAAAGACAAAGAAGTTGTCAAGAAGATAGAGAAAGAGCTGCCAGAAATGGATGACACTGAAAGCATCCAGATTGATGGCAACAAATATATTGCAGTGGATGTGTACAACAGTGACTACTACACTTATGATGACAAGGATGAACACTTGTTTGCACTGACAGAGTGCCAGGGAGACCAACGTGTCCAGATGAGACATGTAACTCTACAGAAAGCAACTAATAAGTTGCAGTGGCCATGTTATACTCCTGAGGAGAAGGAGTGCTTGGTCACCTATGTCAATGTCAATGGACATCCAGCCTAGACGTTGTGGAACTCAGAGAGTACCACTATAGGCATAATGCCCCAGTTTGCTCATGTCAATGTAATACATGTTCATGAGTTGGAGAAGTCATTGATGCTCTAGTTGGGAACCATGGGGAGCTGTGCCATGATGCAATTTGGTGCTGAGGTAAAGGTGAAGACATCAGGGATATTGACAAAGGAGTATGTGGACATAGCAAATTTTGATTGCTACAATATGATTATTGATATGCCATTTATGCATAAGAATAAGGTGTCCCTGGACTTTGTGAATGACATGGTCATTGTGAATGGTATGCCTATAAAGGCAGAGAAAGTAGTGTTGCACAATACAGATGGTTGCCTATGGCACTATTGTGCAACAGAGAAGTGTCACGACAAATGTGACTGACTAAATGGTTGCAAAACAGTGACTGTTCAGGAGGTTGAGGACAAAGAAGTCCTACCCAATAGTCTACTGGTAGATTCACCAGCAATTCTGATGCCAGAGGAAGAGTTTCAGAGAACTCTGGAGAAGGAGAGGCAGCTGAACATGGCTGTGTATAGCTTTGGAAAGCCCAATTGGGCTAAACAACAAGGAAATAGGCATAGTAAACATGTGGTGGAGTTACTGGAATGCCAGCCAACTAGCTCTTGAGTAAAGGTAGAAGACCTCATCAAGGACAAGATGTATAGTACAGTGGGAACTGTGGAGAGCATATAATTGCTATGGAATTGACCAGTGCCTCAACCAGATGTGCAGTGGGTGTATGACCCATGCATGCTATGGGAGTGGAATGAGCTGGTAGCATCAATAGTGACACATATGACAAAAAGGATACAATCAACCCAGATTGAAGAGGTATACTGTCATGCATGGGAGGATGAGATTTCCAAAGCCTTGGATATAATGTTTGATGGTGTATTGCTGAAGGTGAGAAGTGTGCAATTATTGTCAGAGACAACAAGAAGAGTGAGGATGCAACCAGTTGTAAGGTTGAATCTAGGAGATCTCACAGAAGAGCATGTACATGCCTTATGGGAGTGATTCAATCCAAAGATTCAACTGCATGTAGCACATGCATTGAAGAGGAAAGGTAAGGCTATGAGTCTGACAGAGGAAGACATTCCTTGACTATGTCAGCAATGGCAACATGAGTTTGCTGACATTGTCAATGGGACAAAGGAGGAGCTTCCTCCTTGGAGAGAAATGAATTATGAGATTAATCTCATTGACAAGAATAAGCAATACAAGTATCTAGGTGAATCATGAGATTAATCTCATTGATGAGAATAAGCAATACAAGTATCACTTGCCTTGCTGTCCACGAGCACTTCAAGACCAGCTTTGTAAAAAAAACAAACAGGTATATAAATGCAAAGTGGTGGGAACCACAACTGGTGGTGCAAGCTGCACCTTTACTATGTATTCCAAAGAAGGATGGGACATTATGGACAGCACTGGATGTGTGACAGTGCAATGATAATACAGTCAAGGATGTAACCTCTCTTCCAGATCAGAAAGTCATATGCAAAGATGTCACTAAAGCAAAGTTAAGTCAAAAATTGACCTTATAGATGCATATAAACAAGTTTGCATATGCAAAGAAGATATACCAAAGACATTGTTTTTATCCCTAATGGGGACATTTGTGAGCAATATCATGCAAATTGACATGTAACTGCTGGTTACAAGCTAGAACGATCTTGTGTGTATCACACAGTGCTGAATCAGACCGCAGTATCAGATTGAGTGTGATTATAGAAAGTGACAGTGAGTGAAGGAGACTAGAATATGAAGTGACACTTCCAATTTGCATCAATAGACAGAAATTCAAAGCCAGGTAAACTCAAGTGCGACGGTGGCATATGGCCGGATTGCAGATGCGTCGAGTGTCATTAACGCAATCAGAAGTTTCAAATGGTCAGATAGTTACAGTAACCTCCCTCCCCAAAAAAATAACTGTTTTCTTGCACCCATCTATTCATGTGATACAGCGAACTGTTCACCTGTAATGTGTACCGTCTCCTCTTGTTTGCCACTTGCCTGTTCTTCGGCACTGTGTTCACCACGAAGGAAAACCAGGGCAAGCAATGTCTCAAATGCAGCCAATGCGACGACAAACCACCATCCAGCTCTGTACCCCGCAAACTCATCTGTATTACCATGGTTCACTTTCGTCGTGATGGCTGTAACAACTGCTAGACCGACTGATGAACCAATCTGCAAGTTGGCATTGAAGATTGCTCCAACGAGTGCCGTGCTCTCGAGGATGTTGACTCCTGGCTTGTAGAGTGGTGCTCGCAGCATTCCAATACTTTTCATAGGTCAACAATGAATGAGCTACTTGATACTAATGAAGGGATTCATGAGGAAGAAAGACATACTTCGCAGAAACGAAACCGCTTGATATGCCAATGGCCATAATGATGAAAGCAGGGAAGACAATAGGCCAGTACTTCTTCTGAGTCTCAGCGTAAGCGAACAACACTCCTCCTCCTAAGACAAGTAGCTGGCCAACAGAAAGCATCCAACGCGGATTGAGGTAGAATGCCATGGAGCCCACCACAAATGTTGTGATTAGACCAGTGAGACCGAATGGAATAC
Organism: Termitomyces sp. MG16; assembly: GCA_003313075.1. Taxonomy (NCBI): domain Eukaryota; kingdom Fungi; phylum Basidiomycota; class Agaricomycetes; order Agaricales; family Lyophyllaceae; genus Termitomyces; species Termitomyces sp. MG16. Next base: position 14,840 of record QGOA01000130.1, read on the forward strand.
TGCTAATGGTAAAACGAATGCGTATGAAAGAGTTTTGGGATACTCACATTCTAACTGCAGCATTGATAGGCGACACTTTCCACACCTGTTCAAACACTTCTGACATCTGGAATACTACAAGATTCATGTATGCGTATTCACTGGATTTAATTATCAGTCCTCATTCTAACAGAGAATGGGAGACATCAGACCTCAGAACGATGCAAAATAGCGGAGTAAATGTTGGTAGTGTCCAGATCCACGAAGGGATGAGCGGTTCCCTTGCCTTGGTTTCCACATAGCCAAACACGGGAATTAGGAGAATCGAGATGATCAAAGGAGCCAATACTTCCTTAGATCGCCAGCCTTTGATGTTTCCTTGCGTAACTGAGAACACGAAGAGCAAACTACAAGCTACAAGGAAACCGTCAAAAGAACTCATAGATATACATACTAAACCATGTGTGAAGCCCACCTGTTACGAGGAAAAGTCCCAACCAGTCCATATTTATGTAGACATCTTTGGCGGTTCGCGTATTTGAAGGGCTTGGGGATAGGAAATATGTCACGATGGACATAGGGAGAATGACCATAGCCATAATCCAAAATGTCCACTTCCATCCCAACCTTTCTGATATGACACCACCACTACGGGAGGTGAACAGTCTTCTTGAGACGCCTGCAGCTGGAAAAAGCACTCACATTACAAGGCCGCCCATGTTTCCTATGCCGCCGAAACCAGCAAATCTATACAATTTGTCTGTCATGGAATTGCCACGAACACGCGCATAACTAACAGTCCCAATGCTCTATCTTGTTCTCGTCTATCAGGAAATAGCAGGACAATCATCGTCATGGCCGCTGGAATAGTGATCGCTGCGCCTACAAAGACGGAGAATGACGCTTGTCAGAGCCTCGTTCCCTATATCCAAATGAATGGGGCACCCGCCAATTCCCTGTAGAGCCCGGATCACGAATAACATTGGCCCATTAACAGAAAAACCATTGATAAGAGATCCCAGCCCAACTGTGCTGAATCCAGCAATGAAAAGTGCTTTTGGACCATACACAGAACTAAATCGTCCTCCCTGGTAGTGATTGGTTCAGACGTGCCCAGCAAGGTATTCCATTCGCTTTTTACCATCAGAAGAAAAGCACCGAACGTGAGCGTGTAGGCATTGACCACCCATTGGCTCTCAGTAGCGGCAAGCTTCAGGTCCCTTGTAATCTCGGGCAAAGCAATGACAGGAGCCGTAACGTTAACAATATCTAGCAGCTGGGCCGCGGAAAACAACAGGAGGAGCATATACGCCCTTAGCGGCGAGACACCAAAGCCCTTTGTTGACATAGGCAACGATGGATTAAAGTAGCGTGAAAGTTCAAATATTAAGTGCTGGACGAGTCGCAAAAATTCGTGATTTATTGTCCGTGATACATGCTGCCGGAGTTATTTCAAACATTACTATCTATCAGAAAAGAGAATATGGTTCCATGATGGAATTATCAACTGATGCAATTGCTTGCCCGACTCCCTGAACCTGGATGACATGATATTTCATGTGATTGGTTGTCAGCTCATCATGCTGCCAGGCCCAAAACGCACCTCCTCATCCGCAACCCCACAACCTCGCACCACAAACCACTGCATGCCCAAGATGGAAGGAGTGGCATGAGGGCCAACCACTAAGGAAGGACTGAAGGAAAAGGAAGAAAAGGGTTAGAATGGCAACGGCAGAGGAATTAGCCAGGGAAAACAATTACCAGCGCCCAGACTCGGTAAACTTGAGGAGCCAAGCGCCTGGGAGCGGATTGATAGATTGATGGAACTGCTGATGGATGATGTAAGCTGTGATGGGGGTTGATCTCGGAGTTTATGCTGAGATCTCGTCCCTGCCAAGCACTGCCACCCATTGGCTATTGCTGCCTCCTCACCATGTGATTACTGCTGCTGGCTGGGTGATTCATCACTTACATGGTTTGGAGTTGGTTTCTTCAGTGAGCCAGACCAAGTCTACTGCTTTTCATGAATGTTTACAGGTTTCAGCAGTATATTGGAGACTTATTCTTATTGTCAGCCTTGAGTGAAGCAGATGTATCACTTCACTAGTATTCAGAGTCAGATGCATCTTGCATTGACTCATTCACTGCTATACTGTATATTCAGCTTTGCAAAATGATGTCGTCACTGTCTTTGGTTTTTATACAAATAAGAATATAGTATCAATGCAACTTGCTCAGTCCATGTTGGTCAACTCTTGAAGTGCAATTAATTGATGGGCTGCTGAGGTGAAGTTTGAGGTTTTTTGAGAGAAATAGTTATATGGAAGCATACACTCAAGAGTTTGTTCCATAGTTGATGTAAGGGCAACCTCTGAAGGCTGTGGCTAATCACACAACTAGCAAAGAGAAATCCCAAGTATATTAGACAGGTTACCACACAATGAAGAGGAAATCTAAAGAGAACAAGTCTAAGTATTTCTCTGCTATGGCATGGTGCATCTGTAAGAAGATGTTCCATTGTGGAAAGCCAAGCAGACACATCAACCACTTAAGCCCACCACTGAGAGGAGTGAGCATCATACAAGCCTGGCAACAAGCAGCAGGCAGGCAAGAAGGTGGGCCACAAACAAAAAGCAGAGCAGGAAGGCAAAGGCATCACTGAGGAACTCACAGTTATGCTAAGGTGTAGATCCAGAAGCAATGCTATTGCTAGGACTAAGAATGTTCCATCTATCAGTTCTATTTATATACTATATCACGCAGTATGACTATGACATATTGACTAATAGGACCAGTATGTAGTAAGCACTAATGAATAAGTAACAATTAGCATGAGTAAGCTAGCCAATGGCATGAAGGCCTGCCAGCACATAGAGTGGATCTGAAGACCAGCTGAGCTGTCAGGTGTTAATGCCAAGACAGAGATGGAGCAGGATAGAGCCAAGCAGTCTGGATAGTGGGGCTAGATAGGGGTGCCAATGTCAACACAAGCTAAGCAGAGCTAGGGTGGATTGTCTGAGGACCTGTCTCTTGACAGCATCAGCATAGTGGCAATGGCACAAAAACAACTATACAGTACTTTGAACTTACACCAAGACAAATTGAAGACTAAAGAGTTGCCAAAACATCTAGAAGGTGCCAAGGTATGCCAGCAAAGGAAGTTCCCTGACATCACCCCCCTTAAGATGTGGTGTCTTGACATGGAGAGTAGAATAGCTCCTAAATAGCACAGTTGACTTGGTAGATGCCTCAGATGGCTTGTGATGTGTTGGAGTAGGCATGGTAGAACTACTAGGTGAGGACCAGTAGATAGACATTCTCAGAGTGCAACTAGTAGTTAAGATTGACCTGATTCAGGTCCATGCCAATGAGATAATAGAGGCCATTGGCCTCAGAGTTTTGACAAAGAGTACTCTCCTCATCCAATTGCAGGATCCAATTGCAGGATTGCAGGAGGAGTACCATATTTGGCAAGGTGCTGCATGCACTTATTGTTGATCTGTTTGAAGATGTCCAAAGACATTGTTGGAGCATAGAACTGCTGTTCTAGGAATATCATGCTATATGTATACATGTGATCTACCCAGTCCAGCAAAATGCAGTTGTAGATTAAGATGCATAGTGCATCATCATCTAAAAAATTTTGTGCCTAGTCATCAGGTACATAGACTTGTCAAATCTTGAATTGAGTCCCACATTGAAACACAAGGGACTACTCAGGACATGCAGCATTATAAGAGGCAACTGCCTCATAGTAAAGTTTCAGATAGGCCATGACAAGAGTCATGTGCCAAACAATCACAGGTTTGGCTGCACTATTCACACAGAGAGTTTGACACAATGCAAACCCAAAGAGGGTTTGCCAGTACATGTGGTAGGCAAAATCTACTGCAATGCTCTGATATGTGTTCTCTATCTCTGGACAACCAAAGACCAGTGCATATTGAGCTAGCTGGTCCAGATAAAACAGGGTGGTTGGATCTAGTGCATGCATTACATGCAGTGTGGGAGAGCCATCATTTTTTATGTGCAAAAAGCACTCCAGAATGTGTCATTGCTTGACTAGAGCAAGGTCATCAGGATCTTGCACCCAGGTTGATGAGACTTTGGTATTATAGCTTCATCACAAAGAACCACACTGTTCTGTTGTACAGAGCCTCATCTGTTCAATGTGCAAACATCTGAAGCTCCATGATCAGCATATACATGACAATTCTGTCACAACAAGGAGCATGCAGGTTCATGTAATGTTTATAGAGTCTTTCTAGCTCTAGAAGAGTGTAGAGAAGACCATGAAAAAAGAACTTATACACAATTGTGCCAGGAACATTAGCACAGTGCCCAGAGACAAATTTATAAGCTGCAGCCCAGTTAGCATTGGCTCCCATCAATACTGTATTTGTGTGATACAAATAGTAGGTGCAATGGCTGAGTGCTTCTCTAAAGCATGAGTTTATCTGCTCAATATCAAGGGGCCTCCACACCTTCAGCCTCAATCCATTGGAAGTCTCCCTTGAAAAATTATTCTTAGTCTTATGTCAAAGGGCTTGTTCCACTTTGACATGATCTGCTTTCTTCCTTGCTAGGCACTTTTTGCATGCAACACATTGAAAGCAGTCAGCAATCATTTTCCCTTCCTCTTCTTCCTTCTCTTGCTCCAGGCTCAACTCACCATAGTTGCTTTTGTCAGAGAGGGAGACAGCTTTTGCTTTGCTTTTTTCAGGCACAATTTGCTTCTTCTTAGTCATGAGCAGACCATTGTATTGTACTGGCATGCATAGGTCTGGGGTCAACACAACTACCAGATACTGTTCCAGTGGTGCTAGCATTGATACAGATAGCATAAATAACATTTGAGCTGATTCAGCTTGTTTGAGGATATTGGCAAAGAAGTCTACAATTTCTAATTTAGATGCATCAAGCAACAGTTTATAGATACAATGCTGGTGAGATGACCCCAGCTTATCTGAGGCATTGTAGTACTTGGTTGCAAGTAGTACTGATAGTTCTGGAGCTTGCTAGTATAGAAGGTTCTCTTCAATATACACTGGCTTGATGACAAAATTGAAATATTATAACTTGATTGCTGCTGCTAATATTCTGGATTGCAGAGGTTTCTTAACAAAATCTAGCTTAAGCAATTCACTTCTTAGAAATCACCAAGCCTTTGTGTAGACAAGTATAAGTATATGTCCCTCAGTTATGACAAAGTCCATGAAACAGCTATATTACCTGTAGACAAGTATAAGTATATGTCTACAGGGATATGTAAGTATTGTATAATATTGAAGTAGTGTAGTTAACATATCCCTCAGTCACGACAAAGTCCGTGAAACAGCTGAGGGGCACTTTTGTGTATGTAAGGTTTTATAGTCTGTAAATAAAGTTTTAATAAAGAATAGCAAACAAGTGTTGCACCATGGTAGTGCAACATAACAAATAAATATAAGTAAAAGAAAGAAAACAAAATATAAAATAAATTATACTGCATAGCGCTGACTAGACGTCACATTTTAACACTTTGCCTATCAATTGCCTGTCTATTCTTCACTATACTTGGGCTATTTATACTGTTTTTCTGGTGCACAGACCACTATCTACACATGACTCTTTGTTGTAACTTCTTCATCCTCAATAACATATTTGATAGTCCAATTTTCCTGTTGGGATGCCTGTTTTGGTGCCACCATTCATCTGGATTATTCTGATTGCCACTTCCCCATTTGCTTCTGCTCTATTTAGCACAATTCCATTCATAAATCCTTCTTTCTCCTTTTAGTGCTTCTCTGCATTCCATGCTTCTTTTGACATCCCTCCATGTTTCTTTCCCACAATTTGATCCTATTTCATCACTTCTGCCAGCTTCCATGCTTCCCCTCCTCATAACAGTAGTTGGACTATTGTTGGGCTGGTCCCTGCCTGTTGTTCTGTACTTTTCTATGTATTTGTTGGGAAGTTTTTAGAGATATAGATTTGTTGAGATTGCTACTAGAAGGCTTACAGTTTTTTGCCTATAATTAAATGTTTATGACTTCTGGTGCATGTTGTGTCTCTGACTGCTGGTACAGCATTGTATCAGCATGCAATATCAAATGTAGCTGAGCCATTAGAGGTGCAAGCACAGTTTGCACCAGAACTTTCCCTCTGGATTTGCAAGGTACATTATGAATAGGTGCTTTTTGGTGCTGTAATGACAGGTTTGGACCCCATGATTGGAGCTTGTAAGGATGTGGGTTCCTGCTGACCCAGTAACAGTTCTGCCAGAGACTCACTAATAGTAATCAGTGACTCTGACAAGCCTTGTGAGGCTATAGCAGGTAACTACAACAACAAGCCAACAGACTAGACAAGCTGCTCAGAGCATGCAGGTTGCACTGCTATTGGCAACCTTGCCCATGGAGGCTTAACCAGACAAGTGGGCTGATATTTTGCTCTCTTGACCTCAATAGTTGATTCCTTAAAGGTCAGAATTTTGCACTTAGATACACAGTTGATCTGTTCCAGCACTGATATGCACTGCTTTTTTTGCTTTTTTATCAGCTTGATCTGGTCAAGCAACTCCTCAGCACTATCACAACCAGGCTGTTCTGCAGAAAGGATGCAGATACAGACACTGGCTACCTGGCAGTTTCCAATCAGCTAAGAAGTGCATCTGGCACTGTCATTTCTTGTGCTTGTGGCACATATTCCAGATATTGTTCTATAACAGGCCAGCATGCCCATGGCAAGAGTGGTGGTCCCATTACTGCATCTGCATATGTCAGTGCCAGTGCAGGCAGTTGTAGGGGAGGAACCTGATAAAAGCACTCTCAGCACACATCCTCAACTGAGTGCTTATAGTGCCCATCATTATCTACCTCTCATGTATTGCAGGTGGAGCAGCATCTAATATGGCAGCAGCTTCTCATGGCCTGGATATGCCACTCCTGTCAGGTTCTGCTGAGTCAGAGGCTTTCTAGGAAAGCAACACCTTTATGAGGTGGACTTGATCTATGTATACTCAGGTGTCTGGAACTCCAGGCCATGCTCTGGGGTTCAAGATGTGAACAAGGGGTGTGAACAAGGGGTTTGTGGAGTAAGAGACTTAGTCCAGGAGTCAGGAGAAGTTGAAAGGGGGGTGGGGTTAGGGTCAAGTCAAGAACCAGGGATTCTAAAACAAGACTGGGGTTAATGAACTTTAAGTCATGAAGTGCGTACCTATCTCAAGAGCATGCATACAAGTCAAGCGTGCCAGTCAAAGTGTGCCAGTCAGCATGTACCAGTCAAAACCAAGGGCACACAAACAATCAATATAATATCAAGACTAGCATACTACAAGTGGGTAGCTACTCTTTAAGTACATGTGGGGGTCACTCCAGGTTCCTGAGGGTACTGGGGATTGCGCATGTGGAGTGCGCAATCAATTGGCATGGAGGAAAGGTTGTGATGTGTGATAGCTGAGGTGATTGCTGTGATCTGGTCATTGATTGCAGGGTAACAGTTGTGCTGGTGGGTGGTTCCAGGGTCCATGATGTGGGGCTGTCAGGGGGTGTGCATGATGGCAGGGGTTGATGCATGTGATGGCAGGAGTTGTGGTTGTGAGGTCAGTGGAAGAGTCCTGGATGGGGTTCTGGGGGTGTCCCAGAGTGGTTCTGGATGAGGGGGTCATGAGAACTCCTGTTGTCTGATAGGGCCTAGCCACCTGATACTGAAATTGCTAATGTATATTTGGGGGTCTCCCTTCTCCACCAGATTCTTGTAGGCCTTGATCACTCTAGATGGCCTCCAATAGGCCATTTTATCAAGAAATGTCAATATGTGTATCTTTGGGACTTAAGAAGAAAAGAATGAGAGAAAAAAAACTTCTAACTCTACCAGTGGTATAAACAACCACAAATAGAATGGAATACATTCAATCATTGCATGATGATCCCTCCCAAACATTTGAATGCCATATTAATCTTGAATAATAAAGGGATTTTGAGTCATATCTGCTGCCCTCCAAGACCAGTACTTTACCAACTACAACCCCCAAACCCACCTTCTCACTATCTTCTAACAAAAGGCTCCTTTTCTGGAATGGCTGTATCTACATCTTAAATCACACCAAGCTTCAATTTGATGTCCTCCACCAACATCACAAGCACAAGCTCCAGAGACACCCAGGAATACATAAGACTCTCCAACTTGTCTCCTAGACTTACTTTTGGCCAGGACTGAAGAAGGATGTGACCCACTACATTTGATCATGCAAATCCTGGCTCTGGGCCAAGGTTTCTCAGCAGTGGCCCTACAGATTACTGAAATCACTACTGATAGAATGACAACCCTAGTCTTTGATCTCTATAGACCACATTGTCGAACTCCCAGAATTGGAAGAGTTTGATGCCATTCTTATCATTGTATGCAGGTTGACAAAACAGGGCATCTTCCTAATCTGCTACACAACAGACATTACCTGAGACTTTGCCTGGCTTTTTCTCAAGCACATCTTTGCCAAACAGACAATATTATGTCTGACTATGGCCCCCTCTTCATGTCCAAGTTCTGGACCTCCCTGTATAAGGAACTTGAGGTAAAGACTAAGCTTTCCACCACTTATCACCTGACTAAACAAGTCAACCAGTCTCTCAAGCAGTACCTCCAGCTATATGTCAACTACCTGCAAGACAACTAGCACACCAAACTCCCCCTTGCTAAATTCATATACAACAACATGCCACACTCTGCCACCAGTGTATCACCTTTTTTTGCCAACAAAGGGTACTACCCCTGACTAACTCTCTTGCTCCAGGACATTCCATCACATGCCATCCACAAAGTCACCCAGGACCTCTGATTGCTATATGAGTTCCTCTGGGAAGAGATCAATGTCACAAACTGAAACATGCCCACCAGAAGTGTGAGTACACTCCTGTGATTGGGTCCTCAGAACAACAGTATAGCTAGATTAACAATCCCAAGCATCTCAGGTTGTTCAAGATCTTGAAGAAAGTCTCATCTCACATCTACAAAATCAGACTTCCTCCAGGACTCAAGTGTTTGCACTCAGTTTTCCACATCTGCCTTCTCAAACAACTTGCTTGTATGGGCCGTTGCTAGCATGGCATGACTAAGATCTATTTGTTGACATTGTTCCACACTGACACAGGCTATTGCTTACTAAGTGTCTGGACAGACTATTGCTTACACAAGCATCTGGCAGTCAAATAAATCATATAACAGCAAAAATTGAAAATATTTTTTCCACACTGACACAGGCTGCTGCTTATAGAAGCACAGATAGATGAACAGTCTAATAAATTGTATAACAGCAAAAATTGAAGACATTTTTCTTGTACTGACCTAGGCTGCTGCTTACTAAGCATCCAGATGGACTATTGCTTACATAAGCATCTGGCAGTCTAATGAATCACATGACAGCAAAAACCAAAGACATTTTTCCCACACTGATACAGGCTGCTGCTTATACAAGTGTTTGGACATACTGTTGCTTACACAAGCATCTGGCAGTTGAATGAATCACATGACAGCAAAAATCAAAGATATACATTTTTCTATAGTACAGTAGGTATAGATCATCCAAAAGCAAAAATGACTATGATGCATGGCCATAAGAAACTGTCCTGTGGAGATGCCAGGCCTCCCTTCTTCTCCCAGACCTGCTAGGCACTCTTATAACAAAGTTATGGATTTAGTGAGAGCTTAAGGTTACACAACACAGAATCAGACCAGTCTAGTCTATTGACTGTGTAGTATGTAACAAAAATAAGCTGCTTAATAAGCAGCAGATATGTAAATATTTATAATAATGTAAATAAAATTATATTATAAT
>QGOA01000133.1:0-10835 GCA_003313075.1 Termitomyces sp. MG16
CAGATTTAAGGTTTGCGTGAGAGAGTTGTTCTATTTTTATTTAAACTATTTTCAAAAATTATGAAATAATTATTTTCAAAGCCCCCTTCAAATTTACATGTGGTCTGCACTCAAAAACACACTGGGTACCTCATGGGATCACGAAGAAAATATGTTTTAATCAAAAAATTACAACTTAGTCGCTATTTGGCTACATATCTTCAATTTTCTCCTGTTCTCTTCACGCACCCTCCCACCTATCCCTAAACTTTCTTAGACTTTGTGACTTTTTAGAAAAAATCCTCTCTCGATATATTGGACTACATAGTACATAGGTTGTACAGCCATAAATACGTTGCCGCCTCAAGAAAATGAAAAAAGTCGTCGCCTCAGAGGCCGATTCACACTAAAACACTGATACTATCATCCAAACACCAATAAAATCATGCGACAAGCTGCAGAGGCTTGAGCAGCAATGGCGGTCGAGTTACCTACAACGAGAAAAATTATAGATAATTAGAGGAGAAACAATGATTAAAAAAAGAACCTCGAAATGTGCCTCGTTGTCCTCCAGGGTGGGCGCGATGCGTGGCTATGACAGCCAACTGTTGGGCAGGAAAGAATGTAATAAAAGGTCTGGATAGTGAAGCAAAGAGAGCTCTTCTAACTGAGAAGAGGCCACCGCACAAAGGTTGAGGTGTGGTTTGGACGTCGTGAAGGGGAGGCAACCAAAAGATCGATGCCAAAAAATGTGAAACTGTGAAACATTAGTAGATATGACAAAAGACAGCATTATGAGTCATACCCTCCTTCATTCCCATACGCTCCGCTACAAAATGCCGCTGGGCTTGCAAACGCAGGGTATGGCATGGCTCCATCCTGAAAGCTACTCGCAAACGCTCCGGAATCCCTTGTGCTCCGTGCCCAAGCGACACCAACGCCCGCAGCGCCAGCCGCACCACCAGAAGCGTACAGATTCTTATTAAGTTCTCCCGGTGCAGTACCGAGATCGCGCATGCCATATAATCTCGTGTGAACCGAGAGGTGGCTGGGAGTATGTTCCATGTGAGGAGATGTCGGAGTACTGTGCATTATATGCCGTGGGTTGTGCGGGGCGTCGGTATGGATCGTTGTCGTCATCATCGTCGAGGAAATGAGGTGCTGGTGCAGCAGCAGCTACTGCCGTGGCAGCTTCAATTTCACGGTCACGAGGTTACGAAAGTTGTGCTGATGGTGGGTGTGCTCAACGTCGTGTCAGTAATGATTGAGCTTGAGGTGTGTCGTCAAATCTGTCGCCGTCGCAGTCGTTGACGTCGACAACAGGTCAGAACTAGTGATCGCTGTTGGTATCGCTGAAGTCGTTGTCGCCGTGGTGCTCAAAGTGGGTATCGCCACTGCCGAGGTCGACAATGAGCTCGACAGTGAGGTTGAAGAACTAGAAGACAGGTAGGCCGCCGTTTGATGGATATAAACGTACGATATCAGAGATGCTTTGAAACAAGAAAAGATCAAAACTGGCAAGTTGGACGGAGATGATACTACTCACATGTGGAAGTAGATGGATCTATTTGTTAGACAAGTGTGGCGCAAGACAGGTAAGGAACGTGGAACCATGCAAAGAGTGGCAGAGGCTGAGATGGAAGTTGGAGATTGTCGTAAAATTCATCACATATGCTTATATCAGCCCCCTCACTCGCCGTGCCTTGCCGTTCCCTCCCCTTTTGAACTCATTGTACTCCCGCGGCAAGGATTTTCGCTCGTGCTATTCCATGCTTTCAAAGTCATCCACACTGGGATCTCAGCTCCTTGCGAAGCCAGTATATTGAGTATTTCTTCCCCATGTGGTCTACCTCAGGCTTCAAAAAATGATATGTTCGAGGGTGAGGGCTGCTCCTGACTAATACCTGAACAAACATTATTGAAGTTCAAAGACAGGATGCGAACAAGGTACCCAGCTACGAGTTCTGGACATGCAGATAGAATTCAAAAGCTACAATTCGATATAAGCAAAATCCGGTACCACCGACCGATAGGCTCACATGTAAAATGGTGGTTTCGTTAAACAGATTGATTTTCAATGTCCTTTTGACTTTGGGATCCGACCACAGTCCTGCCCCGCATAATTCAAGGACTCTCCGGGCAACGACGTAAGAGTCATGAATGAGGCCTTTGAATATTGAGAGAAAAGGTTCCCGGTGCTGCTCAATGAAGATTGCCTTGACCTGAGCTGAGCTGTCGGAGCCGACAAACGAGAGGATGAATAATAGATAGAGTGTTCTGATATCTAATCATGAATGAGAAAGAGAAAAAATATAAATTAGACTGCTCACCAGGCTTCGCGAGTGTGTCATTGGTGTCAGATGATGACTTGCGACGCATGTTCAAAAGTGTAGGCAGAGACTGAACTGCACGCGTCAACAAATGCATGGATATCAGGCTACAAGTACGACCACCTTAACCTCCCAGCCAAAAGCCTCTACTACGGACTTCTTCTCCGCCCGCGAACGACGACATTACGTTGAAGAGTTTCAAGGGAACAAAGATCGGTTTTGCATGGGAGCCGCCAAGATATGAGTTTAAACGCCGTGTGTAGGTCGGTGGAAGGATAGTCTTGATCATGGGTTGACCAAGAGCTTGATGACACGAAGTCAGCGTCAGTAGAGACGACAAGAGAGATACTAGGACTGTGAGAACTAAGGTTTGCTGCTGGATCTTGGATTAATTCCATCCTAGACTAACGAGATGATACTTACTTGTGTTATACTGTTCCATAAGGTAAACAAATCATGCGCCCCGGGAACATTATTCAACCAATGTTGAACCATGTAGTGCTGCGTCTGCGTGTGAGGGTGAAAGGTTTTTTTGTAGCACCAGTGTTACGCTAACATTGTGATTCGCGGTATGGAGAACGACGTACCCGGCATCTGTACAAACCTGGAAGCTCTGATGCGAGCGGATATACCCAGGCAGAGCGACTTCCAGTTTATCCGCAAGGAGTGGTGTGATCGCAGACGGAACCGTGAACGCAGCACCTCGAGGAGATGTCAGACCGGACTAGTACGATGCTTCAAATACACACACACAACACACCAATTCCCTGTAAGGCTCTAATTACAAACAGCATCGGGCCATTGATTGTGAATCCGTTAATGATGTATCCCAGTCCGACCGTCATGAGACCACAAATGAAAAGCGCCTTGGGACCATATACGACATTGAATCGACCTCCCTACAAGTGTCCCCCGTTTAAACTTGTCGATCAAAAAACTAAATATTCAAGGTTAACTCACTGTGAGGAGAACTGCGCCAAACGTCAGGGTGTATGCGTTCAAAACCTATTGGCTCTCGGAGACGACGAAACCAAGGTCCTCCACTTGTGGCAGGGCAATAACGGGAGCAGTGACATTCACGATGTCCAGCAATGTCGAGGTGGAGACGGATGGAGACATTGCGCTGGTACCGAGTGCTGAGACGAGCTGCAACGTGAGCTCCATCTGCACCAGCGCCGTGTTGCCTTGGAGTTCGCGCTCTGGTGTGGTGGGTTGCATGAATTTCCTTCTCCACCACTACCCATCGAGCTTTCCTCCTCATCTTCGTCATCCTCCTCGTATCCATTCTCCTCTTCCTCCTCCTGCTGTTCGCCCGCCTTGGCACCGAGTCACAAATCAGGTATTGCATTGGCTCCTCCAGTCGTCCCGAAACTTGTACCCCATCTCCACTCACATTTCCACCCCGGGCCTTGCGTAGCAGCGTCCCAGCTTTGCTTCTCACACTCCTCCCAAAACTGTCTGCACTCAGCCTCCTCTCCCTCTCGACGCCTCGCAGCCTCGTGAAGAAGACATGCCGGAGGTGTCATCGAGGTATGAAAGGTTTATGAATTGAGTTCGCGGAGTACTGAGTAAATCGATAAAGGCAGGAGGTAGAAGTGCTGCGAGCGGGGAGAGAATCTAAGACCAGAGTAAAGACAAAAACGATGCGTTGAGGAACGCATGTGAGTCTGAAGGAAGATACTCAATACCAACTGTACTGGAATGTCAATGAACATGCCGGAGGGATTAATTATCCGCGATTGCCAGTCCTGTAAAATAGAAAATCAGTTCAAATAAATAGAAACGCGCAAAGTACTTACCACCCATCTCACCGTAATAAAACTTCTGAACCACAGCATCAGCATCTAATGCAATTCACGCACCCATCAGTTAGTTATTGGCCCCCCAGAAACAGCAAAACGACACTCACAAGCCTGTATCCACAGTTCTGCAATTGGCTTCCCACTCACAAAGACCACGATACTCAGTTTCCCAGCCTCCTTCACAGCTTGCACGAGCGCGAGCTATGTACCGACAAGTCCGAGACGCAAAAGGTCGACGTGTTCGCCCATTGTCGGATTTGTCTCTGTAGTCTCAAATTATTGATGGCTCACACGCGGTCGAAAAAACTATGTTGGACACGTTTCCCAGGCCCCCGTATACAAAAGATGTCCCGATAATCACAATGACTGATATGCGGATTAAAAATACATAAGGCCTGGGGCACAATTAATGGTTTTGTTTGGAGAAAGAACATAGAACTTACCTAAGAACAGCAAGGTCTAGTCCCGTCGCTGCAGAAGCGAGCCTAGTTCCATGTCCTCAATTGTCTCGTCTTCTGCTACCTGCACAGGAGACACACTCGAACCTTCCGACATTTCCCTCCTCACACAAAACTGTTCAGCCATTGTGACCGTGAAGATAGAACCCGCAATCATGACGAGCCAGAAGAAGCCAGACGTAGGAATGGAAGCCAAGTAATAGCTTGTCAGCACGAGGTGGTTAAGTAGTTATGTCAACGTGAAATCAAGGATAAGCCGGAGCCGACAGACAAGAACACATAAAGAAAAGACGCTGTAAGGTTCCCAATTCAGCATGGACGCGAAATGACAGGAACAAGCGTTAAAACTAAACGTACTCTGCGGAGCAAGTGATAAGCCAACTTAGCGCGATGATCCAGCCGCGTAGAGAATCTACCCGTCTATCCCATCTGCCTTCCTGCAGCTCATAGCCAATCTTCTTCCCACTACTCCAAGCCCACGAATGCCCATTGCGGGCTCCATGTATCCCACGTACTGTTGGTCGGCCTGCCATTTCCCGCCAGTCCATGATCATCCCTGTACAGTACCTTGTCAAGTGATTGCAAAGTAGCCGCGAAAGGATCGCTGGACTCGCCGACGTTGGCAACTCCACCCTCATACGTTAGAGAGGTCGACTCAGCAACAATGGCAAGTAGAAGAGGAACCAGTACTGATAATGGAAGATAATGAAGAGTTTGCATTGAAACAATCTACATGGCAGTTCATGTCGCTCAGTACTACCATAACTGGCGTCCAGAGGTTTGTTTGGTCGAGAGACCACGTGCCCACCTTCGTAAAGCGCATCAATACAATAGTAATAGATCAACTCATCGAGCCTCTGCGTGAGTCTTTCTTGCGATACCTCATCCTACTTCACCTAACCACTTTTTCCAGTTCAACCCTGCGCATTCATTCCCACTCTAGCAACTTGCGCGGCGCTTCGTGATGCCTCGATCATTGACGTTGGAGTTGAGGCGCCTACAAATCCGAACGCTGCCAGTGAGCTTCAATATTATCAAGTCTAATGACTCACCCTACCTCGAGGACCAGTTGGTACGTTATTTTCTTAAGTCGCGCGAAAGGGAGTATCTCGCTGCCTTCAAACCACGAGAGGGGGTTGAGCTGGCGGGTAGAAATTCCCAACAGGCACGAGTTGAGAGCAAGGGCGCTGGCTGGAGAGGACACCAGGCCGCGGGGAGGATTTAAGTGAGGATATTGGTGAGGAACTCAAAGGCACTGAACGGGGTGGAACGAGAGAAAATGGGGATTCCGCAGAGGGCTCTGGTAGGGTGGAGAGAACAAAGGTGGCAGATCTGATAGGATACTGGTAGCAGGCTGCGAATAGAAACTTGAGGTAGCTGCCGATGAGAGTGCGGTGCAGAGTACGGAGCGCAAGGGGGAAGTTTGTAATTGTCTGGGCATTTGCAAGTATAATGCTTGATTCAAAGCTATGCAAGTGCTTGCAAGTCTTGAGAGCAGGTAACCACCCCACTGCGCGGGCCGCTGGCAGCGCTGGTGCCCCTGGTGCACAACGAGCCCACTGGGTGCGAGAGGAGCGAGGGTTTGGTGATGAGCGCCGTGGCAGCACTGCGTCGCCGCGCCTGGGAGAAGAGTATGAGCACTGATCCATGGTACTATGAATAAGAACATGAGCGAGGGAGTGCATGCAGAAGTGGAAACGCACGATTTTGAAGAATAGAGTGCTTAAACACACATTTGTTGGTCCACGTCTGAGCTTTGGAAGCCAGATTGTTGCTTCAAGTCAATGGAGCGGTTCCGTGTTGCGCGTGGACCGTATTGTGAGCAGAAAGATAGGCATCAATGTCACTGCTGCTACTGCCCCCGCCAGAAGAGGTAGCAGTTGTTGTGGTAGGAGCAGGAGTGTTACTCGTCGTGGTGCGTCGAACGCTGGATGTAGTAGGTGAATGGGATAATGGAGCAGAGCTTGTTTTGGAAGGAACAGCAGGGGTAGTAAAGGTCGTGAAAGGCCTGGTCGAAGCTGGAGAAACATGGTATCTCGTGGAAACGCTGGTGTTCAGAATGGATGATGAAGAAAATGAAGGTGTTGCCGAAGATGTAAAAGCATTGAGATGGGTTGTTCCGAGCGTAGTAACAAGGTAAAGTAACTGATCCTGTTGCGGCATCACCAACTGGAGCATTGGTAGGGGTAATAGTCGAGGACCTATCAGAGATGAGAAACTGGGAAATTTTAATCGAGGTATCAATGTACATACGTTTTGCAGCCACAAGCCCTGTGAAGGACGTCATCCAGACTGTGGGGGTCAATCTGTCCACCACACCGAACACACGAGCTACCAGCCGGTATAATGGAATTCATTTGCCCAACTACGACTCCTTGCGAGGGCCCTCATCTTCCGTTCCTCTCTGTCCTGTTCCTCCGATGCTGCTCCCCTTTCTCGAGAGGGTGTATTACTGCCAGTGCCAGTTCCCGAACCCGGTTGCTTTGCTGTGGGCTGCACCAGGCTGGGTAACCCCGTCAGCGGCCTCAAAGGCGCGCACCAAGAACAGTCCCGTTCCTGGATGATCCACTTCCACTTGACGATCTTCTGACCACAAGATTCACCTTGCTCACTTGTCGCTCCCAGAGCAAATTTCGCCGCAAGCTCTCCGACATCTCCGTCTGCAGCATGAGGCGACGTGTCGTACGTGGTGTCGAGGGGGGAGCAGCTGGCGGAAGGTTATACGGATGGCCAAGGGGTATAGGTGTCGGTGTCGGTACCGACACTTGCGACTGTTGCTGTTGCCGTGACATTGGCGCATCACCATGACTAGGGTGATTAGAACTCGTCCGTCGTCCCTTTGCCTCAAGCGCAGACTCTCTCGCCCAACTCGGCATGGGATCCTGCCCCTCCTCCTCCTCCCCCTCCTCCCTGCGCTGATTGAGTATAATACCCTTAGACGCAGCAAGCGCCTTCAGCTTCTCCTGCGCCACGCTCTTCAAGACCAAAATCTCATTTGAAGCATCCCCATTCTCCCTCGTCCATCTCTGCCTCCTCAGGCGCAGCAACGTCCTCTGTTGAGTCGCTAAACGGCGGGATGGACTATGTACATGGAATCGATCGGTTCGACCTGGTGGTCCGATACGTCTACACCTCAGTCTCACAGGCGTCTCAGCGCTTCTCGAAAGCACACAAGTCGACCCACACTCGTCTACGTTGATGGGTCGACGTCATTGCCTGGGCTAGACGAGGTGCTCCAAATGACAGTCGGGCTCCGTGAGGACATCAAAACGCCTTTTGCGAGGGACAGTTGTGACACGATGATGGCATTAGCGCGTGGGTGTGTGGTGCTGGCAGCGATCCTGGATGACGCAGGCACACCGTTAAGTTCGGGCAGCGTACAAGCGTGGGTCAAAGAGTAACCAGGTTCAGGCGACAGGGCAGACTGCAGACGTGCTGTTACCTGGTGGGGAGGACACTGAGCTCCGGGGTATGTGAGTGCCTGTTTTGTACAAGGAGATTAAGGTGTGGGAGATGGCTGAGTCAGTTGATTCGTGTTGACAAGGTTGGGCCGGCAGCGGTAGATGGCGATGAAGACGAGAAAGAATACCATGTGGTGAAGGGAGACATTGAGCCGAGATACGTAGCGTGGCTGTGCATGGGTCACCCTTGGACGTGCTGCGCTGCATAAAGTCGAAATAGAACTAGACGATACAGATGACATCGTAAGCCACGTTCAAAGTTGATTTAGAAAAGAGAATGGTTTGGCCCACGACTCGATACTGCGCTCGAGGTTGAGATTAGTGCTAGAGAGCTTGTGGCTGTGCTTGATCACTTTTGACGAGGGCTCTTTGAAAGCCCTCGTCAAAAGTGATCAAGTTCCCCACGCTAATTAATGTGTTTAAAAAAATAAGTATATATTTCAATGTGAGGTTAATCCTATCTAAATTAAATAGATATCAACAAAAGTGTCGGTGCACCAGCAAGTCATGTGCTTTAATGCTGACAAATAAATATAGATAATTTATTATGTATAATTTTTACAATCTGTGATATCATGGAGCACTCACAATGTGAGTGCCGACTAAGTAAACTGATTTAAAAAAAACTGTATAAAAGACACTATTTAAATAAAGATATCTGACTTGATTACATAGCTTTTTGGCTGCCAGTAAGTTAAATATAAACTTGCTGGGCGATGAATTACAAATTTAAAGAGATAGCTATCCAAAATCTAATAGTAGCAGATGTTTGCATAGTTATATGAGCAGCTTCAAAGTAAATATACATGTTTAAAATACAAATAGAAAGCTGATAATTAGTAGAATGCTATAGTGTATGAAAATATAGCATATATGTATACTAAATGTAAGTTTTTAAAGAGATAGTTAGTAGTTTTGAAGAATATGTCAAGACTGATGATATATGCTTAAATTTAAGAAATCAGAAAGCTCTGTGAAGGAAATATAATGATTGACTAATTGAATAAAGCAGATTCTGACTTTGAGCAGAGAGGACAACCTGGAACATAATAATCGACTAGTCAAAAAATGCTCAAAATCAAATGCAAAAGATCACAGAATTAAGGGCTTGTACTATCAAAGTGAGAGTTGTCAGTCCTAGCCAAGGTATTTTGGAAGATATTTTACAGTGAGATCTAAAGGATTACAGTAGAATCTGAATCTAGACAGAGGGAACAACTTGGAACATGATGATGGACCAATCAGGAAAGGCTCAAAATCAAATGTGAAATATCACAGGATCAAGAGCTCATACTACCAATATAAAAGTTGTTAGCTCCAGCCAAGGTCTTTTGGAATATATTTTACACTGAGACCTTAGGGATTAGAGTAGAATCTGGATCTAGAATAAGGGGACACCTTAGAACATAATAATCAACCAATCAGGAAAGGCTCAAAATAAGATATCACAAGATCAAGGCCTCATGCTCCCAATGTTAAAGTTGTCAGTCCTAGCCAAGGTACTTTGGAATATATTTCATACTGAGACTTAAGGGATTAGAGTAGAATCTGGATCTAGACAGAGAGGACAACTTAGAACATGATGATTGACCAATCAGGAAAGGCTCAAAATCAAATGTGAAATATCACAAGATCAAGAGCTCATACTACCAATATAAAAGTTGTTAGTCCTAACTAGAGTATTTTGAAATATATTTTATACTGAGACCTAAGGTATTAGAGTGGAATCTGGATCTAGAAAGGGGGGACAACTTGGAACATAATGATTGACCAATTAGAAAAGGTTCAAAATCAAATATAGAATATCACAAGATCAAGGAGGGGCCCTTGGAGCCATAGACATAGGTGTTGCAGATGTGTGTTGTAGATGTTGTAGAACCGACTTGCCCTCATGCTCTATTTTTGGTGAGGGTGTTTTGTCTTGGACGCAGTATGCGGGGTCTGGAACTGCTTGATGACCTTGTTGATGACGAGACATTCCACACTCAGCTTCTTCTTTAATACTATCCACTCCTCAACTGCCTTGGGTGATATGCTGCCATCCATATCTTGGTGCCAGAATGATACTTCTTCAGTATCTCTACCAAAGTGTCCCTGGTCTACTTCTGCTCAGAGTTGGGCTGGTCACATGTATATCCAGGCAGCTGGTCATTCAATTGCAGTTTGAGAGTCTGTGGATGCACTTGAGGTGTCAAAGAGATGATGGTGAATGGCAATGACATGAGGATTTCAATTTGTTTGGCTGCTGGAGACATGGACCCAGAGGCCTCTGCTTCCTCATCCTCCTCATCCTCGACATCATCAGTCTGGACTTCTATCTCTGCTATTATATGTAGAGTTTGTCCATTTGTGTGCCGAGGGAGACGTAGATGATTCTAGGCTCAGGTTTGGTCTGTGTATGGTGCGTCGTGAAGAAATAGTGGGGATCGTAATGGCATGAGCTGTCAGATTACTCTTTTGTTTTTTCAAATGTTCAACTTTCAATACTTAGTCTATTTGCCCGACTTGCTACTTTCTGGAGACATAAAGAATCAGTGACTGCTGCTCAAATCAAGGATATCAACTCATCCTTTTCATCCTCATAATAAAAGTCTGAACAATATCTTCCCCCTCCTCCATACTATCATCCAACACCTGCCCTTCCACCTCCTGTTCCTCTTCCTCATCCATGCCCCATCCACCCTTGACCTTCGCTCCAACTCAGCAACAAGACTCCTGCTCATTGTATTTGCTGCGCTCGCCTGCCTGCTTCCATTCCTGTGCGAAACAACAATATTATGCCTTGTCTCATCCATAGTGAAGCAC
>QGOA01000140.1:2196-28574 GCA_003313075.1 Termitomyces sp. MG16
TTTTTTTTTTTTTTTTTTTTTTGGAGTGGCGTTTGGTTTGGTGGTGTAGTCTGCGCCATAGGTATGTTTTTTTTGGCTCTGTTTATTTATATACAGTGTGGATGAAATTTTGTTTTGTATGTACAATTTAGACTACATATACCAGGTATAACTGTATATGCATAGAACAAACATGATGGTTCTTGTGTATGTCAGTATAGTAGTGCTGTCATTGTCATCTCAATCGTCACTTTCTGACAAGTATGTGTCCATCAAATATTTGTTGACATTTATTAACTCTTGGCGGTGGGACTCTAGTGCAATCGGCATTAGCTATTATCACTTAGTTTAAATGTGATGTTACTTACCTATATTTTGTACTAGAGTCGTCAACTGTTCATTCTTCATTTTCACTTCATTGATGGCTGCATCTGATAAGTAAGGCTGTAATGTCAGTATGTCAGTAGAAAATTTAATATTGAGAATGGTGCTTGCCTGCATTATCAACGGCTTTCTCTGCACGAGCTAGAAGGCTGTACACTGTGTAAATAATCAATCAAGGTCGTATCCAAAAGAAGCAATAAATAAGATTGTCACATACATCTTTTGTTATTTTTCATCATGGCATGATACTTTTCTGTCATGAACTTTAGCTCCATCTTCGTATCTCCGTCGATTGAAGATGAGGAGTTGGCTGGTGTAGAAGATTGTTGGTTCTGATTTGTATTCATGAGAGGAGATGTGAGTCGCAAATAGAGTGTTGAGATGTGTTTTAATAGTGGTTGCCTCATGTCGGTGATTGAGATATGTTTGTACATTGTACCGGTATATTGTATGGTTGCAAAAGACTTCTACAGAAATTATGAGATCGATGGTGATAATGTCAATTGAATTAGGTTACTAGTATACTAAGGGGTATTTTTCAACTTTATTTATAAAAATAGCAATTGCAAAAAAGGTAATGGACGTACTTAATAGTCTGAGAAGTTCATGCCATATATTCAGTCCTGAGTTAGAAGAAGGTAATGGACATACTGAATAGTCTGAGAAGTTTATATCACTTGATTAGCCTTGAGTTAGAATATAGATAGAAGAGGTAATGAACGTTGATAGGACCCTATACAGGTTAGGCGCATCAACGGCAGGCTCGGCACCGGCTCCAGAAACCTTGCCGCACTCATTCCGAACTTAGCGCACGCGTTTTACCTATTTTAAGCCATTCCCAACGGCCGGACACGGCAAGAAGCAGATCCGATCAGTGATAGCGCCAACGGCAGCAAGAATGACAACTGACAGATGGCATCAGTCAATGACAACAGCGCTTAGCGAGAAGCCTGATCATCTATCAAAAACTGACGGACAGCTTGGCGTTTGACCTTGGCGTCCGACACCGCTTAGCGCTTCGATTTGGCACCTGGCATCGCTTAGCCGTTTGGACAGACAGAAAGGTGATGGACTGATGATTTAGCACCGCGATCTGCCGCCTGGTGGCGCTAAGAGTCTTGAATGGATGGCAGGGATCTGAAACCGTTGGAGCTACCCCTTATAAAATTTTCTAGTTTACCGCTCCTTAGTCACTGGCGACGGTGAACTCATTGTAGTATAAAAGCACTTACCGACTTGTACATAGGATCATCAGATGAATAGACCAGAGTTTCCTGCTCCCACTTCCTCAGTCCCCTTTACGCTCAAGATCTCATTTACGGTCGGCAACGTCGAACTCATCGGCAGTTGCAGACTCTCGCCAGCTTTCGACACATTCGCGCCTTGCAACTACGGCAGGCATTATCAACGCTTAGAACTTCGCTAAGCATACCGTGCTCTTGCCGCTCACCTTGCCGTGTTCACTTACCGCATTTTCCTTAGGCGCTTTACCTTAGCACTTGACACTTGCCGACACCCGTTACCGACTTTTCCCCTTTTCCACAGACGCATTCTCTGGGACCTGCCCGGGACTCCTCAAATCACTTATAGCGCGCCCAACGCAAACTCTTGGTACGGTAACACTTTTGTTACATTTGTTACTGACCAAACTTTGGGCATCATCAAATTGGAGCCCACCACGAGGGATCTCTAGGGCAGAATTCTGCCAGAAACCCGTCTCCAGCGTAGGCGCCGTCTGCTAGAGCAGTTGGCAGAAGGCATTGCCCCTTCCCACCCATCAACTCCACAACCACCTGGTGCCTTACCGGGTCTCTCTCTTGCCCAGGAACTACAGAACGCCACTGTAGACAAATTTCCTGATCTCTTCCCGCATTCTCTCGACTTTAGCACTGACGACCTCTTAGCGTCGCCGCTTGCCGTACCGCAACCCGTCACACCCCTCACTCCGTTAACACCGCTTTCTCAACTCGTCATTTCTCTTACCCTGTTGCCAATATCAAGAACTCCTTCCCCACCACCGCTAACTGAACTCGCCAACACAGTCGCTATGGAACAACCAGCTCAGCGCATGCCGCCACGCAACCACTTCTCAGCACCAAAATGGGACGAGACCAAGCCACGGGAGCTCTCCCAGTATTTCAAGGAATTAGAGTATCTATTCAGAGATTGTAACATTACCGACCATACGCAGATGAAAGAGTACGTGGCAAGATACGTGTCGTATGACATGGCAGAGACGTGGACAGGTTTGCCCGAGTTTGCCGCCTTTGTTCCTGCCGCCCCACCTG
This sequence comes from Termitomyces sp. MG16, assembly GCA_003313075.1. Classification (NCBI taxonomy): domain Eukaryota; kingdom Fungi; phylum Basidiomycota; class Agaricomycetes; order Agaricales; family Lyophyllaceae; genus Termitomyces; species Termitomyces sp. MG16. Next base: position 4,848 of record QGOA01000140.1, read on the forward strand.
TTCCCGCCCGAGGCGCTTCATATGAGGATTGGAAGACGGCAGTGATCCAGTTGTACCCTGGCGCAGAGGAAGCTACCCGATACACGGTAAACGAGTTGCAGAAACTGGTACAGGAATCTTTCGACAACGGCACTTCTTCTCTTGGCGCATTCTCCACGTATTACCGCGAATTCCAAAAGATCGCTAGGTGGCTTCTGCAGAACAGCAAGCTTTATATCAACGAGGAACGTCGCCTATTCCAGCAAGGTATCCTGACGTCACTGTGGACTCGTATTGCTCGTCGCCTAGAAATAGTCCATCAGGCCCATCACCCTGACGAGCCCTATAACGTTGCCAACGTCTTTGAAGCCGGTAAATGGGTTCTTAAGGGGACCGACACTGGCGTTGGTATACAACGCGCTAGGACGAGCCCACCCCCTGAGCGAACTAACGGTATAATTCCCATCCCGCCTCCCACTACCGACTTTGTTAAGAAAGAGGAGCTCAATGCTGCTATTACCGCCGCTGTCGCTTCTGCTATGACACGTATCAAAACTATGATTACCACCAACCTGACTGCTAACCGACCCGCTAACGTTCCTGCACCTGGCCCTTGCCACTTCTGTGGGGAAATTGGCCATACCATGACTAGAGGACGCTGCGCGACTTTAGAGAATTATATTCGGCAAGGGAGAATTCGAAGGGCTATCGACGGCAAGATAGTTCTTACCTCTGGCGCCACCATTCCCAACCACCCCGACAAGAAGTCCTTCCAGGAACGAGTTGATGAATGGCATAGGCGCAACCCAGGACAAATTGTTACCGGCACGCTATCTGGCAACGCCAACCCTGACCCTGAACAGGCAACGCAACAGCAGATGATCCACGAGGTCCTACACTTCGACAGTGTTGGCGACCACCCGACTTTCTCGCGGGAAGAGCGAATCGCCAAGCTACAGCAGGAATTGGATTCGCTGAAGAACCAGGTTTTTGATGGGGTTGAAGTTAAGCAGCCCAAACAGCCTCTTAAAGGATATAAGCCAATGCCTCCCGCTAGTAAGCCACCGACTTCTGCTCCTGCTGCACCGCCAGCCGCCACTCAAGAACCATCGTCGTCCTCTGCCGCGCCAGAACCGCCTTTGCTGCCTCTCCATCCCTACTCAGAGATTCCCGACCGATATCACGCACCCGCACAACGAAACTTTGCCGCTCCCGAGAAACGTCCTGAAGGTGGATACTGGCCTACTGCGCCAATTTTCGACATAAAGAAATCCAACCACGTCTTTAGCCGCATCATAAAAACCGCCGTCACCTTATCTGTAGAAGAACTTTGTAGTATTGCTCCCGACGTTCGCAATCAGGTCAAGACCACTGTTACTCCTCGACGTCCCTTGGCGACAGCCGTTGCCGAGGTTGATGAACTCGACGATGCGCTACCCGGTTTTTCTGTTACCGTCAACTCTCTGGACACTGAAGACACTCCTGCTGACGCCATCGCTAACGCCACCTCTGTGGACCCAGTGGAGACCTACCTTAGGTCAGTAGACCATGGAGAAGACCCCGCAATCCTTACCGTCGCTCAAGAATCGCACGCTATCCGTTCCGTCACGCTAACTGTCGACAACAAGCACGAGGTAGAGGCTATAGTGGATAGCGGGTCTCAAATTATTTCGATGGCAGCTGAAGTCGCTAATGATCTAGGCCTTATTTACGACCCTATGGTGATACTAAACATGCAGAGCGCTAACGGTACGGTAGACAGATCCCTAGGCCTCGCCAAGAATGTGCCGTGCACCCTTGGCGACATCAATTTTTATCTTCAGATCCACATTTTACGCTCCCCAGCATACGACTTACTACTCGGCAGACCTTTCGACGTCTTGGCGTGATCAGTCGTCAAGACTGTTACCGACGACGAGACAACTTTAACAATCAGCGACCCTAATTCCGGAATCCGACGAACGGTGCCAACGTTCCCTAGGGGACAACGAAAAGGTGCCCTCGCTAAGCCACCAGAGTTTACCGACCAACACGCCAACGAACGACCCCACAGGTGTTTTCACAGACCATCAAGGAGGTGATTGGTGACGATCACGGAGATGTGGCGCTAACGCTAGAATATGACCATTCAACTGGTCTTGTAAATGTTATGTCTACTGCTTTTCTTGCCGAAGACGTTTTAACTACTTTACCTGCTACCAACGCAGAGATTTCCCAGAAAAATCAAAACATTACCGACTCCTCTCTTGCCTACTTGTACCTTACCGCTTCCGAATTTTTTCAGAATACTGCGTCTACCGATACTTATCTCACTACTCTTCCCGGAGCCTCAGCTCCTGCCGTTCTTGGACTTGCCGCTCCTCAGGCTACAGTTCCCCTTTCCACTTCTGTATATAACCAAGCTAACGCTCCCAAAAGGAAAGGGGTTCAAGTTAAAAAGAAATATAAGCCAGTTGCGCTTCAAACAAAACCCATTGCTACGCACTCTCCTGAAACGTTTAGAATCGAGCACCAGATCATTGGCGACCCTCTTGCCGACATGCCGACCTTGTCACCAAATCCACCACCCTTTCAGCCGACAGGACGTTTTACCGAGGAACGCCAGCAGCAGTTCGCCAAGGAGCACGACACAGGATTTTTGACCAAAGATGAGTTGAACGTCCTTACTGATCTTGTCGCTAAGCAAGACAAAGCCTTCGCTTGGGAGGACTCAGAACATGGCAGCCTACGTACAGACTTCTTCCCGCCTGTGGTGATCCCGACCATTCCTCACGTGCCATGGACTGAGCACAACCAACCGTTACCGCCTGGTATCGAAGCCGAGGTCTGCCAGATCATTAGGACCAAGATTAAGGCTGGCATCTATGAGCCCTCCAATAGTTCTTACCGCTCTCGATGGTTTTGCGTCCTCAAAAAGAACGGCAATCTACGCATAGTCCACAGTCTCGAGCCGCTGAATAGAGTTACTATACGACACTCTGGCGTACCGCCTTTCCCTGACCACTTTGCCGAGTCCTTTGCCGGGCGCATCTGTGGCGCCACCCTTGATCTCTACGTTGGCTATGATGAATGCTTGATACACCCCTCTTCCCGTGACCTCACCACCTTTCAAACTCCGTTTGGCACCTTGCGCCTAGTCACCTTACCGATGGGCTGGACAAACTCAGTCCCCATATTCCATGATGACATCACCTTCATCCTCCAATCCGAGATACTGCATAACGTCTTAAGCTTCATTGATGACGTAGGCGTCAAAGGCCCCAAAGACTGGCGACTCGTGAACGGCTTACCGGCGACCCATCCTGACAACTCCAACATTCGCTTAGCGCTATGGGACTTTTTCCAGCTGCTCAATCGAGTTCTCCAATGTATGAAGTATAGCGGTGGTACCTTTAGCGGTCACAAACTTCTCCTTTGCGCACCAAGGTTCAAAATACTTGGTCACATCTGCACTCCCGACGGTCGTGTTCCCAACGACTCTCGCTTAGCACTCTTGGAGCGATGGGGTCCTTGCCGCGACCTATCTGAAGTTTGCGCCTTTCTTGGCACCGTTGGCGTTCTCAGGATTTTTGTCAAAAACTTTGCCCATCGCGCACATGCTCTTAACCGACTCACCCGCGCCAACGAGCCCTTCGAATTTGGGCCAGACCAGGTTACCGCACAACGAGACTTAGTAAAAGCCCTACAAGACGCCAAGCCCCTAGTCCCCATCGATTATACTTCTGCCAACCCTGTTATCTTGGCGGTGGATACCTCGTACATTGCCGTTGGTTACTTTCTGTGCCAGTGCCTTAGCGACAATCGGAAACAGCAACATTACAACCGCTTTGGGTCAATCACGCTAAACGACCAGGAGTCTCACTACAGTCAGCCTAAGCTAGAACTCTATGGACTCTTCAAAGCCTTCCGGTCGCTAAAGATGTACTTGATAGGCATGTGGAACCTTATTGTTGAAGTCAACGCTAGGTACATCAAAGGCATGCTGCAGAATCCCGACATCCAGCCATCCGCTAGCATGAACCGGTGGGTGGTCGCTATCCTCATGTTTCACTTTGAATTGGTTCACGTCAAGAGCTCTTTCCACGGACAAGATGGACTCTCTAGGCGACCACGGCAGCCTGGCGACCCGGCAGTGGACCCACAGGCTGATAGCGATTTCGAGGACTGGATCAACCGACTACATGGTTTTGTGCACCTCATACAACAACCGATTCCCCTACTACAACGGCAACAGCCTACCAGCATCCTGTTACATCCCATCGTCCCTTACCGCCCTGAGACCTTTAGCGCACCCCTCACGTTCTACACGGCAAGCATCCTTAAACAAGACTTGCCTCCAGTAAAAGTCGTACAGGAACCTCATCCGTTAAGAGAAGACAGCAGAAACCTGACCTACGACGCCGTTCCCCGATCTGCCAAGGCAAAGGAGGAAGACAGTTGCTTGTTACTCGTTGAACAATGGCTACAAGACCTTAAGCAACCCGCCGACCTTACCGACGTACAATACACGACCTTTATCTGTTATGCCACCCATTTCTTCTTTACCGACAACCGACTCTGGCGACGAAATCGAGACGGCGCTCACAAGCTGATCATCAAGCCAGAAAGTCGCTTACGAGTCCTGCGCGCCATGCATGATGAGCTAGGCCATAGAGGTCTGTACGCTACCCGCGCCTCTCTGTTAGAACGATTCTGGTGGCCACACGCTAGTGCCGACATCGCTTGGTACATTAGGACTTGCCACCTCTGCCAGATTCAACAGACACGCCAAGTGCTCATACCACCAACCGTTGCAACGCCAGCTCCCCTCTTCAGCAAAATCTACATCGACACCATGCACATGCCCAAATCTGGTCGCTACAAGTACATCATTCAAGGTCGTTGCTCGCTAATCCACTGGCCTGAATTTCGAATGCTTCAAAGAGAAAATACCGAGGCGGTCGCCAAGTGGCTATTTGAAGATGTCATTTGCTGTTGGGGAGCGCTAAGAGAAATCGTCATGGATAATGGTGCGCCCATTATCAAAGCGCTAACTTACCTCACCAAGAAATACAACATTCACCACATTCGAGTATCTGGCTACAACAAACGCGCCAATGGCTTGGTAGAGAGGCCACACTTTGACGTTCGGCAAGCGCTCTTCAAGGCAGTCAATGGCGACGAGTCTCGTTGGAGTGAAGCGACCTATTCAGTATTTTGGTCGGAAAGAGTCACTATTCGTAAGCGCATGGGTTGTTCTCCCTATTATGCAGCTACTGGCACCCATCCGTTACTCCCTGCCGACATTATAGAAGCAACTTATCTCCAACCAGCCCCCAACAGTATCTTAGCGACTACCGACCTTATCGCCAGACGAGCTATTGATCTCCAGCGAAGGAAAGAAGATTTAGAGCGACTCCACGAGGTAGTCTTTAGCGCCTGTCGCCAAGCAGCCCTGCGATTCGAAACCGAGCATAGCGCTACCATCAAAGATTACAACTTCCCGAGAGGAGCGCTAGTGCTTATGCGTAACTCCAAAATCGAGACCTCTTACAACAAGAAAATGTGCCCACGCTATCTTGGACCTTTGGTAGTTATCTCTCGTAACCGTGGAGGCGCTTATGTGCTCTGTGAATTAGATGGTTCAGTACTGCATCAACCTGTTGCCGCTTTTCGTCTATTACCGTATCTCACCAGGGAACAAATCGACTTGCCGCTTGAAGCGCTAGATATCAACACCGCCAAGCTTAGGGAACTTGAAGAAACTGAATTATTGGACGATGATGACTTGCCAACTCTAGTTGAAGAAGAAGAAAATGATTAGAAAAGAATATATTGATGAGCTCCCTTTTTCTATTACCTATCTTACTTATCTCTCTTACCGATACTTACTGTACTATATCCACAGACATTTTCTTACATAGTCAAGCTGCAGCGCTAGCGCGTCACCAACGCTTAGTGCATTGCCAACTCTCGCCAAGGGTTATTCGCCATGATGATTTACTGAGCATTTCCCTTTTCTCAAAAATTTGTCTAAGTCCCACATCTACTTCTCTTCTGGCGGGCACCTACTTTGACAAGTGCTTACTACTTGTCTTCCCGTTACCTTACTTAACTTACCCTGTGATGGTTTGCTAACTCAAACTAGACTCAATTCCTCCACTCGGCAGGGAAACAACAAAAATATATCAAATACGAGGCGCCAACAAAATATATACAAAAAAATGGCCTATCTACGCTAAGGTCCGTTTACTCGCTATCGTCCTCCATCGGCAAAGACTCGTCAGAGACTGGCAGGGAGGATTCGCAAAGGGGAAGCAAGTCGCCCGGCAAGATGTTATTTGTGGTTTGCCAATCCATAGCGGCTTGGCAATCGTCTTGGTAATCTCACAAAACGTGCAGGCTGCGGCCCAAGTTAGAATACCGCAAGCGAAGCGCCATGAGCTGGCCCCGCACCCACTCCCGTTCCCATTCCATGGACGTCGCCATCGTTGCCGCCCTCCTCGAATATCGCTCCAACATGTCGCGAGGGTTTAGCGCCACTACTGGGTAGACGAGGTCTTGTCCCAGCCACTGGAAGGCATCGCCAGTAACCGTCGGTTGCGGTTGAGGCGTCCAAGCAGGATTGATCCTGGCGATTACAGGGCGCCTTGGTTCCAGCCCGGCAACGTCCTTGGGGTCTGACACCTCCCAGGGGGCCACGTTACCGTAAGGCAGCAGCCAGCGCCACTGAGGCTCCTCCCGGGCAACTCCTGCTGCTCCCTCACCCTCTCCTGCTACCACCTCCTCGCCACTGTCATGTTGCATCGCCAGGGTTTCTTCTTCACCCTCGGCATCCTCATCCCCTCCCGTTGCCGCTCCCTCTGCTTTCTCCTCCTCCCCCATCTCGACATTGGCGGGAGCGTCTTCCCGCTCCTCTTGAGGCACCGAGTCGCCAATCGCCTCCCATTCTCCCTCCTCCTGCTCCCCGCCAAGAGATCTTGCCGCCAAGTGAATAGGCGACAAGAGACCACTGGGACCAGCCTCACCGCTAACGAGAGGGAGGCGGCTGGCGGCAAGGGCTTCTCCAAGCTCCCTCATCTCCGTGTCCTCAGCAGTTGGAGAGGAGGGGGGCGACTCGATGCGTACTCGCTTGGCCTTACCCTTGCCCTTGCCTGGAGAGGGGGCCTTGCGTTTTTCTTGGTGCTCACCGGCGCCACGGTTGCTGACTGTTTCGTTCTCGTCCTCTTGACGCGTCGGCAGCGCCAGGGAACTTTTGCTGATTGCTGCCACGTCTCCAGCAGCCTTCTTCTTCTTCTCTCCCTCAACAAACTCTCGCGCTCGCTTGACCAAGACGGCACGCTTAAAGGTGCGCTCCACTACCGCGTTGGGAGCTCCCCCGCGCTCGCGACTCTTGGCGCCATCCAGAGTACATGCGCGTTTAAGGGTCCCGCATTGATAGCAGGGCTGACCGCCAGTAGGGTACCAGCACCCCTCTGGATCGTTGTCAGCCCAGCATTTGTCGCACTAGTACCTAAGTCAGCAAACACGGTAACAGAAAAGGTGCTAAGCTTACCACCCCCTGGGAATCCTTAAATTCCTGCCTTGCCGCCAGGCCAACAGTCTTCTTATTCTTCATCTCGGGCAAGACCATTCCCGCTTCCATCCCCTCGTCAAGAACGGCATCTTCCTGTCGCGGCACCAGCAGACTCTTCAATTCAGAATCGGTAAAGGTAGTCTGCGTTGGCGCCTGCAGACATAGGTTGGTAGACATCGCCTAGGTCTGAAAGAACACTTACCGCGTATTGGAGGGCCTTTCCCTTACGAGACTTGGAAACAGTGGTTGGCGTGGCACGGCAGCGGCAAGAAAAGTTAAAAACTCACTTTCTTCAAAGCCTTACCTGGCTTTACTGGGGAGCCCTTCCTGCTAGCCGGCAGTGTTGGGCTCTGTACACTGCCAGCGCAAGACCCCTTACTGGAACCCTCGCCAACGGACTCCTTCTTCTGCTCCTTGGCAAGCTCTGCCCTCACAACCGCCAAAGTGTGCGTGGCAGTGGCAGCGGCAGCCTCCTCCTGTTCTTGCTCGATTTGCAATCGAGCAAGGGGCTCCAGTACCTCTTGCTTGCTACGGGGGGAAAGTTCAGTCCATAACTAGAGAAGGAAAGGTCAGGAGATACTCACTCGGTTGCCGACGCGCTTACGGTCATCGGCAACGCGCCAGAGAGAATATCCTCCAGCTCATCCTCGATGGTGGGGACAGGGGGAGGCGCCTAGGTAACAATCAGCTAAGCGACACGGCAGGAGGCAGAAACAACTTACAAAGCGGGAGAAGGGCGCTAACCACTCGGCGCCACGATTATCGACATATCAAGCACGACACCACTCCCGCACCTCGATCTTGCGATCCCAGCCAATGCCAAGGACCCTCACCTCATACCACCTCTCCAGCAACTTCATCACGCCAACCACCAGGTTTTGAGACGCCTCGGCGCCAACGCCCTCGATATGCCGAATGAAACGGTTAGCTTTGGCGATGTAGGCGTACGCGGCTTCTTGAGCAGCTTGGGAGGGAACGGGGGGTGGAGTTGGAATACGGAAGGACATTTTAATTTTATTGAGCGCCAGGTAAAGAGGGGAAGAAGAAACGAAGTCCACACTCATGCGCCAGGACTATAAACCAAATCTCAAGAACGCACGGACCACTTGTCACAAGAAACGGTAACGGTAGCCTTATTTGGTGACTGAGGACAGTCAATTTTTCAGTTGGGGGGAGATGATAGGACCCTATACAGGTTAGGCACATCAACGGCAGGCTCGGCACCGGCTCCGGAAACCTTGCCGCACTCGTTCCGAACTTAGCGCACGCGTTCTACCCATTTTAAGCCATTTCCGATGGCTGGACATGGCAAGAAGCAGATCCGATCAATGATAGCGCCGACGGCAGCAAGAATGACAACTGACAGATGGCATCAGTCACTGACGACAGCGCTTAGCAAGAAGCCTGATCATCTATCAAAAACTGACGGACAGCTTGGCGTTTGACCTTGGCGTCCGACACTGCTTAGCGCTTCAATTGGGCACCTGGCATTGCTTAGCCGTTTGGACAGACAGAAAGGTGATGGACTGATGGTTTAGCACCGCGATCTGCCGCCTGGTGGCGCTAAGGGTCTTGAATGGATGGCAGGGATCTGAAACTGTTGGAGCTACCCCTATGAAATTTTCTAGTTTACTGCTCTTTGACCACTGGCGACGGCGAACTCTTTGTAGTATAAAAGTACTTACCAATTTGTACAATCATCATCAGACGAATAGACCAGAGTTTCCTGCTCCCACTTCCTCAGTCTCCTTTCGCTCAAGATCTCATTTACGGTCGGCAACGTCGAACTCATTGGCGGTTGCAGACTCTCATCAACTTTCAACACATTCGCGCCTTGCAACTACGGCAGGCATTATCGACGCTTAGAACTTCGCTAAGCTTATTGTGCTCTTGCCGCTCACCCTTGCCGTGTTCACTTACCGCATTTTCCCTAGGCGCTTTACCTTAGCGCTTGACACTTGCCGACACCTGTTACCGACTTTTCCCCTTTTCCACAGACGCGTTCTCTGGGACCTGCCCGGGACTCCTCAAATCACTTATAGCGCGCCCAACGCAAACTCTTGGTACGGTAACACTTTTGTTACATTTGTTACTGACCAAACTTTGGGCGCCATCAGCGCCTGGCAACTCAGTCAGCTAGCGACATGGCAGGCAGCAGAGACAACTTACGAAATGAGAGAAGGGCGCTAACCACTCAGCGCCAAGATTGTCAACGTAACGAGCACGACACCACTCCCGTACTTCGATCTCACGATCCCACCCAACGCCAAGGACGCGTACCTCGTACCATCGCTCCAGAAGTTTCATCACGCTAACCACTAATTTTTGGGGTGCCTCGGCACCAACGCCCTCGATATGATGGATAAAATTGTTGGCCTTGGCGATATAGGCATAGGCAGCTTCCTGGGCAGCCTGAGAGGGCACTGGGGGCGGAGTTGGAATACGGAAGGACATATTTTGATTTTTGAGCGCCAGGAAAAGAGGGGGAGGAGAAACGAAGTCCACACTCATACGCCAGGACTATAAACAAAATCTCAAGAACGCACGGACCACTTGTCACAAAAGCGGTAACGGTAGCCTTATTTGGTGACTGAGGACAGTCAATTTTTCAGTTGGGGAGAGATGATAGGACCCTATACAGGTTAGGCGCATCAACGGCAGGCTCGGCACCAGCTCCGGAAACCTTGCCGCACTCGTTCTGAACTTAGCGCACGTGTTCTACCTATTTTAAGCTATTCCCGATGGCCGGACACGGCAAGAAGCAGATCCGATCAATGATAGCGCCGACGGCAGCAAGAATGACAACTGACAGATGGCATCAGTCACTGACGACAGTGCTTAGCAAGAAGCCTGATCATCTATCAAAAACTGACGGACAGCTTGGCGTTTGACCTTGGCGTCTGACACCGCTTAGCGCTTCAATTGGGCACCTGGCATTGCTTAGTCTTTTGGACAGACAGAAAGGTGATGAACTGATGGTTTAGCACTGCAATCTGCTGCCTGGTGGTGCTAAGGGTCTTGAATGGACGGCAGGGATCTGAAACTGTTGGAGCTACCCCTATGAAATTTTCTAGTTTACTGCTCTTTGACCACTGGCGACGGCGAACTCTTTGTAGTATAAAAGTACTTACCGACTTGTACAATCACCATCAGACGAATAGACCAGAGTTTCCTGCTCCCACTTCTTCAGTCCTCTTTACGCTCAAGAGCTCATTTATGGTCGGCAACGTCGAACTTGTCGGCAGTTGCAGACTCTCGCCAACTTTTGACACCTTCGCGCCTTGCAACTATGGCAGGCATTATCGACGCTTAGAACTTCGCTAAGCTTACCGTGCTCTTGCCGCTGACATTGCCATGTGCACTTACCGCTTCTTCCCTAGGCGCTTTACTTTAGCGCTTTACACTTGCCGACTCCCTTACCAACTTTTCCCCTTTTTCATAGGCGCGTTCTCAGGGACCTGCCTGGGACTCCTCAAATCACTTATAGCGTGCCCAACGCAAGTAATTGGTACGGTAACACTATTGCTACATTTGTTACTGACCAAACTTTGGGCGTCATCATCGTTTACCGAGTATCGGGTAGCCTCTTCAGTGCCAGGGTACAACTGGATTACTGCCGTCTTCCAGTCCTCATACGAAGCGCCTTGGACTGGAACTGGTGGGGCGGCAGGAACAAAGGCGGCAAACTTGGTCAAACCTGTCCACGTCTCTGCTGTGTCATACGACACGTACCTTGCCGCATACTCCTTCATTTGTGTGTGGTCGGTAATGTTACAATCTCTGAATAAATACTCGAATTCCTTGAAATACTGGGAGAGCTCCTGTGGCTTGGACTCGTCCCATTTCGGTGCCAAGAAGTGGTTATGTGGAGGCATACGCTGAACTTGTTGTTCCATGGCGACGGTGGTGTTGAGTTCGGTTAGCGGTTGTGGGGAAGGGGTTCTTGATATTGGCGACGGGGTAAGCAAAATGACAAGTTGAGAAAGGGGTGTTAGAGGAGTGCTGGGGGTAACTGGTTGTGGTACGGCAAGCGGCAACGCTAAGGGGTCGTCAGCACTAAAGTCAAGAGAATGCAGGAAGAGATCAGGAAATTCGTCTACAGTGGCGTTCTGTAGTTTCTGTGCTAGAGAGAGACCCGGTAAGGCACCAGGTAGTTGTGGAGTTGATGGGTGGGAAGGAGCTAAGCCTTCTGCCGACTGCTCTAGCAGGCAGCGCCTACGCTGGAGACGGGTTTCTGGCAGAATTCTGCCCTAGAGATCCCTCGCGGTGGGCTCCAATTTGATGACGCCCAAAGTTTGGTCAGTAACAAATATAACTATAGTGTTACCATGCCAAAAGCTTGCGTTGGGCACGCTATAAGTGATGTGAGGAGTCCCGGGCAGGTCCCAGAGAACGCATCTGTGAAAAAGGTAAAAAGTCGGTAACGGGTGTCAGCAAGTGTAAAGTGCTAAGGTACAGCGCCTATGAAGAAGCAGTAAGTGAACACGGTAAGGGGAGCGGCAAAGAACACGGTAAGCTTAGCAAAGTCTAAGCGTCAATAATGCCTGCCGTAGTTGCAAGGCGCGAGTGTATCGAGTGTTAGCGAGAATCTGCAACTGCCAACGAGTTCGACGTTGCCGATCGTAAATGAGATCTGGAGCGTAAGGGAGACTGAAGAAGTGGGAGCAGGAAACTCTGGTCTTTTCTGCTGATGTTGTCCTTGTACAAGTCGGTAAGTACTTTTATACTACAAAGAGTTCGCCATCGCCAGTGACCAAAGAGCGGTAGACTAGAAAATTTTATAAGGGGTAGCTCCAACAGTTTCAGATCCCTGCCGTCCATTCAAGACCCTTAGCGGCGCCAGGCGGCAGATCGCGGTGCTAAATCATCAATCCATCACCCTTCTGTCTGTCCAAAAGGCTAAGCGATGTCAGCTGCCAAGGTCAAACGCCAAGCTGTCTGTCAGTTTTTGACAGATCATCAATCTTCTCGCCAAGCGCTGTCGTCAGTGACTGATGCCATCTGTCAGTTGTCATTTCTGCTGCCGTCAGCGCTATCATTGATCGGATCTGCTTCTTGCCATGCATGGCCGTCAAATATTGCCAAAATTGGATAATTAGTGCGCGCTAAGGTATTCTGAGCCTGTGCCGTGTTGCCGTAGCCTGCCGTTGATGCGCTGATCCTGTATGGGGTCCTATCAACACTGGCATTGGGGGTGGGAAAAGGAGGGAAGGGGAGACACGCAGCCTCAAGTTATTGTGGGGAGGAATGGAGAGGGGAAGGAAGTGGTGAACCTCGAGGAGGGTTTATTCATGCCATGAAGTCCGCCAATGGAGGAGGTTTTCACTCATGTGCTGATGCCCGCCGGCAGCTGCTGACACACATTGATGTCTGCTAGTGTCCGCTGGCATCTGCCGGGCCTGCGTGCGCATGTGTGTGCCCACCTTTTATCAATCCACTGGACTGTGTCATACAGCACATTGTGACATGTCCGCAGCTCTGTATTCTACGGCACTGTGGGGACTGCTCTGCTCCAGTGTAGCGGACTCCGCTGGACACATATGGTACAGCACAAAGCAAGCTCCCATACAACGTATGACATGTACCGTTGTGATGTCTCTATGTGTTTGTTGATACTACAAAAGCTAGGCACCAAGGATTTATGTCATTGCTGGCTGACATGGTTGCAGAGTTTGCAACCAGAGGTGCTGGGTTACTGTTTGAGGAGCTTGTCATTTCTGCTGTCTTTCCTCCTTTGTTTTTCTTCCACCATTCAGAGTACTGGCCCTCCATTCCACCCCCTTTTCTGTAGTGCCTGCTGATTGTGTGACCTTCTTATCCACAGTTGCTGCACTTCTCCTTGAACTGGTTGCTTCATCTGCCAGACTGAGTCAACAGCATCTGTACAGACTTTGCTGGTGCTACAACTGATGGTCCATGCAGGAGGAGGGTGTGGGTAGTTAGCTGAATGATGACATTTGTTGAGGTCTTTTCAGTCATGATGGAGCCAGTGACTGGGGCCCAGGTGCTTGGTATGGACTTAATCAGGTACATCTTGAATTTACTGTTGTTAATTATAGCTCCTTGGTCATTTGCCTTGGACCATGCAGTCCTCATGGCTGTGAAGTATGCTTCAATGTTTGACCTGTCTGTATATTTCAGATTCAACAGTTCTTCCTCAGCGTTTATGAGTCTCAGGTCAGATCTTGTGTCATGCAGGTCAGTTAGTGATTTCCAGGCATCTGCTGCACTTCCATCTAGTTTTACGCCAGCTCCAATGGGGTTTATGATGTTGAGGGTTACCAGACTGCAGGCATACACATCATGTTGCATTCACTTACTCAGTATTAGGTTTTGGTCTCCCCACCACATTGTGGGCATGCTTTTGGGGGTCAAGGTCAATGAGGATTCCTCCTCTTTTAAGCTCTGTGAGGGCTCCTGGTCCTGCTTTGTGCAAGGGTCCTGGATATCTCTGGTGAGGTAGCTGTATACTCCACATCCTTGTGCAGCCTGCTGATGATTGTTTTGAACATGATCCAGTTGGATCTGTCAAATTTTTCCTCCAGTTGAAGTAGGAAAAGGTTTGGGTTGCTACTCATGGCTTAGCTTTGATGTAGTTTGTTTGGTGTCAGTTTCAATACAATTTTTGGTGGTCTTACACACTGAGTGGCTGGGGCCAATAACCTGTTATCAACACAAGTACTCAGTCCATGTAAAATAGACTCTATTCTGTAATATGTACCTGTTATCAACATGAGTACTGCATATTATAAGTAATGGTATTCAGTTCCACAAGTACTCAAGACATACCTCAGTTCATGTAAAATGAACTGAGGTACTCCTGAGTTCCAATCTGTCACTATGTACACTTGCACTCTCCAATTACCATATCAGTCCACATTGTCACACCCCTGCAACCTAGTGTCTAGCACAACTCCATCTCAACAGTACCCATTGACTATACCACTGCCAATCCTGTTATACTTGCCGTCGACACGTCATACATTGCAGTCAGCTTCTTTTCATGTCAATAGTGCAAATTGTAAAATTAGGTGCTACAATCACTTTGAATTGATTACCCTTAACAACAGAGAATTGCACTACAGTCAGCCCAAGATAGAGTTATATGGCTTGTTTCAATTGTTTCAAAATCTGATTGTTGAAGTTGATGCTTGCTACATCAAAGAAATGCTACAGAATCTGGACATTCAACCATTGGACAGTATGAATCGCTGGGTGGTAGTGATATTAATGTTTCACTTTGAGTTAGTACACATAAAGAGCACATTTCACAGGCTGGATGGATTATTGTGGCAACCACAACAACCAGACAATGAGGTGCCAGATGATAGCGACAACGAAATATTTGATAACTGGATTGACCGACTACACAGGTTTGTCCATATTATTCAGTTACCCATTCCAGTGCTTTGTGAAGATCAGCCAGCAGATTCAGCATATGTCCTAAAGTTTTTATTATTTTCCATTCCTTTCATTGAGCACACCATCCCAAGCTAACTTAATAGTAGACAACTTGCTTAAGTTTATGGTATCTTTTGGTCATGTGTGCAAGGTGTCAGAGAGTCTGGAAATGTGAATGGATGAATGAATTCTATTTCAACTGCTGGCAAGCCACACTACTGAGCTAAAAGGAAAGAGTAGGAGCTGTGTAACCTCTACTCCTCTGTAGTTCCGTTGTTGTTTCTAGTGTGTATATGAGGTTCAAGATACTACAACTTTGATATTTTCAACACTTTTTCGGTCTCATGCACACAAAATCTAAGTTGAGGGATCAATGTATATTATGTATAGCATTGCTCAAAACGTTTCAGAAGAGAATTGGAGGAGATTTATGATAAGTGTAAGGGTTCAACCTCGGCTATTTCGTATCTATGTCACGTTTCATATTCGGTGTATTGATGATAAATCTAAAGCAAGCAAGAGTCATGGAGCAAAGATAATCCTTCTCCGTCATGTAGCCACACGAATCTACGACGAAACCTAACAATTGGCTGGGCGCAGCATTCAGATTACATAAGTCCAGACAATCGTTCCGATGAAATTCCAATAGAGTATATCTAAAAATTGAGAAAGCCAAAAAAAAGATTAAGATCGTCTACCATAGGTTGTAACTTCAATACATCTTCCCGACGTCTCCATGCAAGAAATAAAGTGCAGCTGTGGAAAAAGCCTATGTTGACTTGGACCCTGCCTGGTGGGTGGTTTTGGCGAGTCCCAAGATCCCTCTTTCCAAACGCATAACAAAGCCGCTAATCGGCTCAACTTCCAAGTTATTGAGACGATACTCGGCGTGAATGACTCTACGTGCATTTATTTTTTCAAGTATCATTCTCGTTTCTATAACTCCGTCTGATTCTGAAGATGACTGATCACCGTCCGTATCAGAGTCGCTGTCGAATTCTGAGCAGGAGCCAAGACTTTGAAGACCGATCTGCAGAATTTCCTCGAGAATCGTTGGATTAACTAGAGGTGCAGCAATATCGAAAAACTCATCGCCTAAGTCGCATGATTGAGAAAGACGTTCGTGTCCCTCAGGTGAAGTTGGGTTGAAAAGATTGACACAAAAGTCAAGCGACTTCTGCAGTTCTGTTTCTGATAGTCGTTGGCCCATGTCAGAAGCACCTTGAATCACTGCGTGGTATCAGACGGCTTCCTTTGTTCATTCTTCATATATCGAACTTGGGCTTACCTGGGCGAAGAAATGAAAAGGCGCGATCATAATTATCTTCATCGATGTCGGATAGGATATCCATATCTTGAGCACGAATCTGCTTATATGCGCTAAGAACGACAACCTGAAATCTTTGAAGCATGTAACAGACGAACAGAAAGCCAGGCCTAAGACAAACATACCGTGTGTAACTGGTAGAGACGCGTCTGGTGTGCCACTCAGCAGCACTTGATTCTGTACAATGACCTCGTATAGAAGCACAGATGGTAGCAGATGCTGAAAGTGCCGATGTGAGAGCGAGGTGGACTCCACTAGAAAAAAAGGGATCTATAAAGGCTGTAAATGCCAAGAACGTCATGGAGTAATTGACCCAGATTCAAGAAGCGAAAACGGACCACCTGCATCACCAACGATTCTGAAATTATTTCCTGCATACGAAGCTGCTGAATAACTAAAATCGCTTGCACTCTTCACACTTCCTTCAATCATACTGCCTCTGGAAGTGATAAGCCTGACGACACCTGGAGCCATTGCAAGTGTTGACAGGTAATATGCAATGATTTTGGAGTTGGTAGGATTGAAAGTACTGGAATGGGAAAATGGAGAAGGCGGCAAAGGTTGATTAAGGTTATTGGTGAAGATTTTGTGATTCACGACAACTCCAATTGACGTGGTTCCGTTATGAAGAGGAATGAACCAGGCCCAGCCGGATTCGTCTAGAGCGTTATCAGTGAATGTCTGACGTCACAAATGGTGAGGCTGACCAGTCAAAGCTTCGAACCACGGAGCTCCTTGCCGAGAAGTACCTGCGCCATAGAGAGCTGTGTCTTTCCAATAGGCCCATACAGCTACATTTTTTAAAGAAGCGTTGTAACGACGGTTCCTAAGATATTTCGTGGAAAGCAGGCCGGCGCGTCCTGTGGCGTCGATTAGGTAGGTGAAAGTCGTTGTGCCAGTAACTATGGTAGACTTAGGCATGAAAGGGGAAATGATCTTCCCCAAAAAAGATGTCGCAAGTGCCCATGGAGAGGCAGCCGATGATGGTGCAGAAGTGGTAGTGGGCGTGTGATTCCATGAGACAGACACGGGTTTCATTGGATCAGTAGACGAAAATGAGATATCTGTCACCTTGGTGAGTTCGTAGACAGCCGCACCAGATGCTCGGGCATGGTTCATAAGCAGCTGGTCGAATTCAGCGCGGACCTGCATAAAGTTCAGACACAATGTAGGCTTTAGAACAGTGCGAAGGAAGACTAACAACATTCCAGGCATTGTTGTCATATCCTAAAGCTATGAAGTCCGTGTCTGCAAGAAATGAAGAATATTAAATAATGGTGAGTTCAAAGCCAAGGAAAATTCATGCGCACAGCCTTCACGTTTGAACTGGTTAAATTTGATCGCAGACCCAGGCTACGGATGATAAGTAGGACTTCAAGTTTGGCAAGAAAGCAAACCTTGAACATGAATCCATGGTCAACCAAGGTCGATTCGGCACCAATAAATCGCAGATATTGGCGCACGGAGGGGATAAGACTTTCGCCGACGTGGTAGCTAAAAATGGATGAACGGGGTATTTAAATGGGTAAACAGAAGACAAACCGAGGAAATTTATCGGCTTCTAACAGAGTGACGTCGAGCCCTTCTCGGGAAAGAGCAGAAGCAGCATAGGAACCAGCAGGACCACCGCCGATAATGAGAACTTGTGTGTGCTAGATGGGATCAGCAGAAGTGTAGAGCACGTCAATCAAAAAAGGTACCTGAGGGGGACACTTGAACGAAGACATGCCACAAAGAAAGCGGGATCAAAGGCACAAGAATTGGTTTCGATGACATTGCGGCTTTATAGAGAGGGAGCCACAAGACAGGAAGTACTCCCACTTATTCGGGCATCCGGTGATGGATCGCTCGAAGCCACGAAGATCGTCGGCCTGAAATCGTCTACCCTCCTCCGGCCCACGTGGGGTCGCGTGGCAGGCATGAAGATCCCCGAGATCGCCTTCTCTTCGGCCTCAAAACACACTCCCAGAAGGAAGTTAGGGTCGCCTCACACTCACCATTTTTCATTCTAGAAGCGGCTGGTACATCTTTCTGGCCCATCGATGTCCTGGTGTCCGCGGATGCTCCAACGCACTAACTGTATCAAATCATTATGTCTTTACGGCCAGCCAGCAGACTCGCATGACAAATGCAAAGAACGACCTGGATTCGTAATGTTCTCAAGCGCCTCGGAGTTGCGTGTATACGTAGTAATTGGAGAACGTAACCCGAGAAGAACGGTTATACATCAATTTTGCAATTACAGGCGCAAGTTGGGATTGTAATATCCTGATGATGGACTGTGATGGGCTTACAGCTTTTCCGTGATTTTACGAGGTATAAAACAGGGTTTCATGGCGCAAGCTAAAGTTAGAAACCGGAATAGCCAATAAAAATGTGAATAAAGATTGAGCTTGTCATCGACTCATAAGTGGGACATTGCTGTGGACGAAAACGGGGTATTTGGTCATATTTGCTATTCCAGTTCACACTTCAATTTTGTGAGCCATTAGCACACATTGGAAAAATGTATAGTATTCAATAGCTACAGGAAAGGCTTAACTTTTCTAGCCACAGGTTTGTATTTCTTAGAAAATACTTGGGCAGTCTCCTCCACACCTGCTTTTGACTTTAAGTTTTCCTTTTGTATTAGCAGCTCCTCAAGACTGTCAAGTATCTGAGCTAAATGCCCATTCAAATATGCTGACAATGTCTTCTGCTCTTTCTCTGCACACTCCTTGTTTGCTGCAAAAGCATGCAAGTACACATCTCTCAACTCTTCCTGACTGAATTTACTATGTTCTATAGAGTATCCAGTCACTACTATCTCCTCTTCTTGAGTCTCAGCAAAACTTACTGCAATCTCTTCTTGGTCTGTAACCAGTTCTTCAAGACTCAAAATTTTGCTTTACTCTCCTTAGTAGCCTCTGCTTTTGGCAGTTTGCTTCTCTCAATGGTAGGTAAAGCTGTTTGATGACCTGTATTGGATCTTGAATAGTGATGATGACACTGCTATCTTGCAAGTTTTGAATGTTGCTTTCTGTCAAGGTGTCAAATAGATGACTTAATAAGACAGTGTAAGCAGGGCTTTCAAAAATATGCACTTGTAGATAGATAGTGAACCCTTTAGCAAAAGTGAATGGCACATTATGTGCTAAACCAACTGATTCATTCACTTGCTGATTGGTGTAAGACCAGACTCAAATACCTACAAGACAGTAAAATAATCCTCAGTGAACCGTCTTGGTGACAGATGACAACTAAGTTGATCATACCTACAAGACAGTAAAATACTGTCCAATAATGTACAATTAGTATAGAAGAATTATACAACATTTACATACTCACATCCTCAGTGAACTGTCTTGGTGACAGATGACAACTGAGGATGTGAAGTCATGCAATTACATCTTTATACTCAAGATCATGTGACTACATAGACTAACTGACCTAATAGCATACTGT
This sequence comes from Termitomyces sp. MG16, assembly GCA_003313075.1. Classification (NCBI taxonomy): domain Eukaryota; kingdom Fungi; phylum Basidiomycota; class Agaricomycetes; order Agaricales; family Lyophyllaceae; genus Termitomyces; species Termitomyces sp. MG16. Next base: position 24,554 of record QGOA01000140.1, read on the forward strand.
CCGTCTAACACAACCCCATCAGTGATGAAGTGGTCATAATGAGTGATAAAAAAAAATTCAAGGTAAAGAAACAGTATCCATTTCCTTCACAAACTTATAGTGAAGATCCTTTTCCAATGGTTTTGTGAGTATGTCCACAATCATGTCAGAAGTCAGCATCCATGATGACACAAATGAACCACTCTGAAGATGTTGATGTATGAAATGGTATCGGATGTCTATGTGTTTGGAACGTGTACCAGTTGAGTCCGAGTTTGCTATGTCAAGAGCACTCTTGTTGTTGCAGAAAATTGGGAAAGGGCAAGGTATTGGGAGGTCTAAAGTAGTCATGAGATATCAAATGGCTAAAGCTTCCTGCATAGTGTGGGCTATTGACATGTATTTGGCCTTTGTCGATGAAAGAGCCACAGTACATTGTTTAACTGATGATCAAGATACGAGACTAGAAAAAATGAAGAAAGCATATCCTGAGACACTCCAACAATCTGTAGAATCTGAAGCCCAGTCCACGTTGACTGTGCCAAAGTCAGCTGGTAGTATTATCTGAACAGAAGGACTAGAAGGAATTCTAGAAAAATTGTATTCGATTGCATAATTGTGTGTTCCTGAAAGATAGCATAGAACTTGTTTTGCTGCTAATAAGTGTTTTTGAGAAGGATTCGAGTTATGTTGGCCTAGTGACATAGCGGTGAATGCTAAATCTGGGCATGTACAGAGGCTGAGATATAAGATAGAACTGACAAGTTGCTGATAGTGGGGCTTTATGTCCTCATCAGCTATTTCTAGAAGTGCATTTGGTGGAGATTCAGGTAGGTTGTCAATCTTCCCTGCGATAGGAAGTGACAGTGGTGCTGCATCAAGTAGGTGATAGGTTGTAAGAAGGTTGATAATGTATCCCCTCTGCAAAAGCCAAAGTTTCTTTTGTGATCAGTCATGATTGATGCAGATCTCTAAATATAAGTCTGTAGCCTCAGAATCTTTGACTTCAAAATGTTTCCTCATTTGACTAATAATCCAGTCATAAAGAGCTTTCAAATTGGTAGCATTGAGGCCATTGTCCACATGGAGACAAATGATGATGAATAATTCTTGACCGTTGTCGGGTAGTGGAATAGATTTGTTAGGTGGTTTAGCAAAACGACCATAGAAAACAGCATGATCAACACTGCATCATATAAGACCATAAGATTCGAGTTCCTCCCTAATGACCTTGTACCACTCATGTGATGCCTGTTTCAGGCCGTAAAAAGCACAAAGAACCCTGTTTACCTTCTTCAGCTCCGCATTCAGAAAGCCATGTATCTGCTTGCAGTAAATTTCTTGTGATAAAGGAGCATTTAGAAATGCTGTCTTCACATCAAACGTGAAGAGTTCCAAATCATACATCGCCACATAGGCTAAAATTATCTTGATACTCATCATTTTTGCCACAGGTGTGTAAGTCATGCCATAATCTTCTGGCCACTGGCTAAAACCTTAGGCCACAAGATGTGCTTTCTCCATCCCTTGAATGATCGATCCATCAGGGTTGAACTTGTGGGCATAGACTCAGTGAGCTCCAATGGCCTTTTGATGAGGAGGTAAATCTGCAAATGTAAAAACTTGTAATTGATGTAAACTATCAACTTTCCATTCCATTGCTGCCCACCAGACATTTGCATCTGGTCAATGTGTTGCTTCGAAAAAATTTTCTGGTGCCTTATCTAGGTTGAAAGGTTTACTGGTTCTGAATTTCAGGACGTTGACACCAAAAGTTGCATATACTTTGTAATCATTAATCACAAGAGGTTCAAAGCACATGATGTCCAACAATGGTGTTGAGAAATCTTCAGTGTTATGAAAGGTGTTAAGATCAATGATAGTGGAAAGACCTTGATGAGGAAATAGTCGACACAAAGTTCAACCAAATGCTCATTCCTTTTATGCATGTCATTGAAGAAAGCCTGACCTGCGTCCATCATTATGATTCTGCAATGAGGTCATGAGGGTAGATCTGAAGTGGTGTTGGAGTTTGATTTGAAAGGAATGACTGCTAAAGAAGGTAGTTCAGTTGGATGCGCATTCAGTCAATTTGTTTGAGAGTTTGGTGGAGAAATAGAGGAATTCTGTGGTGGCAGGGGCAACATTGGTTCTATCGGTATAGAGTTGATTGGCTGAAGCTTTCCATGAACATTCTAATTCAACACGACATCCCAAGAGAAAAAATAGCAGCCAGTCATATCTCAAACACGCCAATCTAAACGTCCCTCTTTGTATCCAACAAATATCGCTTCAAAGCAATGAGTACTCCCTTTTCAATGCGTCTCCTTAGGGTAAAGTACAAAACATTGACAACTCCAGACCCAAAGATGAGAAACATCAGGCTTACAACCTTCAATGATTTTGAAAGGTGTCATCAAATTCAGTAATGTTGTAGTCAGTAGGTGGTTTCATAGATATTGAGCTGTTAAAATTGTGTCGCTGAGGAACAAAATTGGAAGGCCAGCCTCTGCCATAAGTGTTTGAATGGTATTCTCCAAAGTCCTAATGTATCTCTCTGCTTTTCCATTCTGCTGGTGGGCATATGCAGCCGTTGACTGTAAGATAATGCCCTTGTCATCAAGATGTTTCTTCAGTTGACCCTCAACAAACTCTTTTGCACCATCACAATAAACAGTCATAATTTTATTGCTAGATTTCAGTTCCTGTCAGGCTTGGAAACCTTTGAAGTGATTAAATGTGTGGTCTTTTTTTGATAATAGAGCAGTGCTCCCATAGTTTGAATAGTCATCTAAGACAGAGTAAAAATATGATAAATGGTGATGACGCCCAAAGTTTGGTCAGTAACAAATGTAGTAATAGTGTTATCATGCCAAAAGCTTATGTTGGACACACTAAAGGTGATGAGGGGAGTCCCAGGCAGGTCCCAGAGAATGTGCCTATAAAATAAGGTAAAGTCAAAAAGGAGTCAGCAAGTGTCAAGCACTAAGATAAAAGCATCTATGGAAGAAGCAGTAAGTGAACATGGCAATGTGAGTGGCAAGAACATGGGAAGCTTAGCAAAGTCTAAGTGACGTTAATGCCTGCCATAGCTGCAAGGCACAAGTATGTCATTGGCTAGCAATAGTCTGCAACTGCCGATGACTTCAACGTTGCCAACCATAAATAAGATTTAGATCATGAGGGAGACTGGAATAAGTGGGGCAGGAAACTCTGTTCTGCTGTATATGTACAAGTCAGTAAGTACTTTTATACTACAAGGAGTTCACTGTTGCCAAGTGATTAATAACACCGAAGTGCAGCAAACTAGAAAATTTTATAGGGGTGGCTCCAACGGTTTCAGATTCCTACAGTCTATTCAAGATACTTAGCAATGCCAGGCAGCAGATCGTGATGCTAAACTATTAATCCATCAATCTTCTGTCTGTCCAAAGTACTAAGCAATGTCAAGCACCAAATTGAGGTGCTAAGCAATGTCAGACACCAAGGTCAAATACCAAGCTGTCCATCAGTTTGGATAGATCATTAGTCTTCTTGCTAAGCGCTGTCATCAGTGACTGATGCCATCTGTCAGTTGTCATTCTGTCTGCTGTCGGTGCTATTATTGATTGGATTTGCTTCTTGCCATGCATGGCTGTCAAATATTGCCAAAATTGGTTAATTAGCACATGCTAAGGTATTCCAGTGTTGCCATAGCCTGTTGTTGATGTGCTGATCCTGTATAGGTTCCTATCAATGGCCATTTGCAAACTGAGTCAGGAATGGGCCATAGGAGTCCATGTGTAGGAGTGCACAGACTTCAGTAGTACAATGATGGTGATTATCATATGGATGAGCAAGTTGTTTACCAATGATGCAAGAGATGCAATGATTATCTTGGAAAGAACCTTCAAAATCAACCCCAGTTGCACAGCCTTTTGTCAAGACATTCTTGGTGATGTCTTTTGCAGGATGGCCTAAACGACAATGCCACAAGTGTAACGTAGTTACAGTTGTAGAAATTCCAAGTCCTTAGTCACACGAGTGAATCAGACTAGCGTCT
>QGOA01000144.1:0-27000 GCA_003313075.1 Termitomyces sp. MG16
ATTACTGTATAACCCTGTATAATAATAATGAAATAATAAAGAAAATAAAGAACGAACAAAGAGAAGATTACATACATACAAGTAATAAAATAAAAAGTAATAAAAGAAAAAGAAACATGTATGTAAGAGTCGGGGACCGGCGCACACGTGCGCCGCTACGATTACATAATCAATAAATACTGTAGCGGACGGTTGCAATAGGCAATAATGCTCAGACGTTTTCAATGATTCCATGACTGCTCACAAAGACCTCATTTTTCTGCACATATTTTTGATACATCTAATGTTCTTCAGAATGATCATCCTTTCCATTCTCATCAGAACCCTTTTTCTTTTGTCCCTCCATCTCCATTACCGCATATATCCACTTCTTTTTATGCTCCTGCTCCACGATGACCACCAGTTCCTCCTCCTTCTATTCACACATATCATTCTGAATCTATGATTTTATCATGTTCAAATCACGTTTTTTCACGTCCTTTACTTAGTATTTTTAATCGTATTTGTATAGGTCCGGGTGTCCATTATCTAATTGGAGTCTATTTTATTCTTCATGATCAATTCGCACTTGAAATTATGGTCACTTCAAAAAAGATGAGTTGAAGGTGAGGAATCGATATAGAACTAATAGAAAAAGGGCTGATGTGAACTGATATCTTTAGTAATACATAGCAAGGAATAGCAAAAAGGGACCTCTTGCATACAAGCAGTAACATCTGTGCTTCTGAGCCAAAAAGGCTATAACTAGAAAACAATTTGCACAACATGACTTCATTTGTAAGTATGATATAAATTCATGCCCGTTGGTATTCGACCACACCCATCTCACCTACATGCCAAAGCTTGACGAACTGAAGATTGGCCTTGTTGCCGATAATAATCAAATCCTTCAGTGTGCGCTCTTTGCCGTTTTGACACACCATCATGCCCAAATCCATATTGTACTGTCTGATTGTACCCATGCCGAAGTTTGGAAGCATCGGCACAGGTGCCTCAGTGAACATATGATTTGATGTATTGGTGCAATTCACATGCTGAAGGACGTATTCGTCTGTATGACGTAGTCATCAATGAGTGTAGCCAAGTATGGTCAGAAAGTCTCCGGAGGAGCCACGTACGAACAAGGACACGAGCACCAGGCTTGAGGACTGCGTGTATATTACGAAGGATTTGAACACAAGCTTTGTCAGGCCAATCGTGTCTGATATCAATTATTAATAATTCGGTCCTTGTATTTGAACATGAGCCTTCAAGTCCTCACACGATATTCTTCAACTGGGGTTGCTTGTTGAGTTACAAAGGCCGAAACATGCGGTGAATATACTCACGTAGTATACATCGCATCCTGCAATTGGCGATTCAACAAAGAAATCCATAGGCTTGAACTCAATCCGATTTTCGGCAACTGCGGAAGGCAAAAGTCTCGGCCAAACTTCCGTTTTTGCCTGGACAATACGATCAGGTAGGTCTTGAAGCTTTAATTGTAGGTTTGGAAAGGCTTTGATCAGTTCCATAGCAATGAGGCCAACGCCTCCGCCGACATCGTTGACTGTAGTTCCAGGAGGATACATTTTCCAAGGAAAGTCTACCCTTTCTAAGGGTCACTCACATTCACAAAAATAGATCGCTAAGAACATACCTACAAGGACTGCTGCACTCTGTATAGCATCATTCCAGCCACCGATTCCGACCCCAAAGGTCGCTCCCGCTTTGGCTCCCTCTGGGGATGCCTAATGCCGACCGTCTGTAATTGAAAGTAGACACCACAGACAACATACATACCCAATGCTGAAAGATAGAGCCCCTTACGGGGGCCTCTTGACCGGTTACCACCATGTGGAACCTACAAACTCGTACAAATCATTGACAAACAGGCAGCTAACGCTGTCCTGCGTCTCCCAAACGGGGGACACACCGAAAGGTGTATAGCATCGAAAGATGCCCAACACCGAAAGGTGTAGTCAATGCCCCCCCCCCCCCACTCTCCCTCTCCACGTCAAGGGTACCAGCCCACGGAGAAAGGGAAGGGAAAAAAACCTGTCCCCCGGGCAGTTTCGGAATCCGGCTCAGGAGACACCCATGCCGGTAGGCACAAAGCCGATACAGGACCCACACGTAGGGCCTGGCACGAGTCCGGTACACCAGACAATGCGAAATCGCGACGCAGAGGGGCAAAACGTGAGAAGTCTTGGGCAGACTGAGCAGTAGAGCAGTCGCACCGTACGATCCATCAACTGAGCAAATCTTACGACGTAAAAATCTCTCTGTATCAACTTGTACCCATTAATTATGCAGTGCTGACAAAACAACGAATTAAAGCGATGTGTGAGCTAGCCAGGACCAGGGACACACAAGAAAATTTCAGCCCCCCCTAAATTCTACCGAAGAGTTGGAATCCTCCACAAAAGCCAGCTTATCGCATCTATCTGCTACAACACACTCAGTGAACAGTATAACATGGCAACAAACCCCTCCCCCAACACCAACCCCATCAGCAAATCTCAGAACACAGTTCCGGGAATAATCCTGGGACCATCGACGAACGATGAAAGCAACCTTCAATCAGAGCAAGAATTCCCGTCGCTGCCCTCTAGAGAAATAGCAGGCGGGGGGCAGACACCCAGGCCCCTCGAAGGAAGGGTAAGACTAGTTTTTGGGAGGAACAATCCAAGGGACTCGGAGAAAGCAAAACGCCCACAGCCTCCGAGCCCCATGAAGGATAGGACCGCGAAACGGCACACCTCAGAAGCCGACCCCCCAATTTGCTCGCCCGAGCTACCCGCCCAGGACTCAGGTATGGAAATCGGCCCTCAGCAGGAGGACCGAGCACCAGGTAATGGAGGAAACTCAACGAACCCCATGAGCTTCTCCATGGAAGGACCCCACGGGGAGACTACCCCTCACGCCGCAGGCGCTAGCAATAACGTTAGGGCCAGAGGCACGACAAGGGACTCCATGGAAATCGACGAGGACTACATAAATCAGAGCAGCACAGCAGTGGCCGACAACGAGTGGGACGAAATCCTGTGTAACTCCCCATCGATCCCAAGACCATCGAATTCTTCTTTCCATTTCAACATTCCCCCATTTCCCTAAGCTCGCCGTTACCCGCCTCCCCACGTGCTGGTGACAAGGCCACAAGAAAAACCACCCTCGCACCTATCGATGGTTCCCCTGACGCAAGCAACAGGGGCGGAAGGAGGGCATTGAATAACAGCATCCACAACGACATAAAGAATGAAGACCATATCGTTACGAACTCGGCCGGGCTGCAAAGGACCGCGACCCCAAATGGAGGTTGGCCCAAGATACACATAGACGCAAACCCACTCGATAATGTGGTGCCCTCCCAAGTAGCTGCCTGGAAAAAGATTACTACCGGAAAACTCTGGGCGAGAGCGTTTAGGGGCAGATACGAAAACAACTGTCTGGGCACAGTGGACAAGACGCGAGCGCTAATAAAGAGTCTCATTCGAGTTGAGAGTGACGTGGCTCTAGGAGTATCGTTCCCCCAACAAGACCGAGCAATGGAACCAGACCGCTTCCCCACACCATACCACATGTTTGTATCCGGCCTTTCGACGCACCAGGTCGAGTACTTAAATAGCCTTGAAGTTGTATCGACGAAGGAAATCACAATAATTTTCAAACCTTTTAAGGACCAGCGCCCCTCCTTTGTCCTAACCATTTACGGCCTCACATTTAACGACTCTAGCGAAGCTTACCAAGCCGTCACCAACCTCGTGAAATCTTGCATCAGGGACTCGGAGACTGTAATGAAACACGTCGTGGACTGCGCTCCCAACCTCAAGGAAAGAGTATTCAATGATATCATTAGCAACATAACGGTAAAGTTTCTTAATGTAAAAAGAAAAAACGCGAACGGAGGCGACTTCAGGGGCTGAAACGTCTTCCTGCATCACTCCTACCTATCGGACGAAGACCACATAAAGCTGATCCAACTGATGAGGATGTGCACATTCCCGTCCGCTACGGCTGAATTCGGGATCCCCCTCCGGGGCAAGGACACACTTCTCTGTGTGAATTGTAAATCGATTGATCACGACATGCTCAACTGCCCGTTCCCAGACCTACCAGGATGGCTAGGCTACAAAACCCCCCTGGAACAACAGGATCAAATTTCATCAAGGGCTTATGGTGATGGAGTAGCGACTAGCCACAATGGATACAACGGATTCAGAGGCAGAGGCCGGGGTAGGGGTGGAAGAGGTGGACGACCTTACGGACGCCGCGCATTCAGAGGACAATGGATGTGATCATAACCCCTACAGAGTATTTACGTCGGAGTAATCTAGCATGTTCAAGTTGTTGTTGCCAAAAGTATGAAGGAAGGATCGTAAGACGATAATGAGAAGTCTTCAACAGTGCGCTACCTTGCTAGCAAGTGGGAATAGCTAGCATAGGATGTCAAACCAATTCTGGAAAATGACTGAAATCTATTGGCCACAAGTGGTACATGTAAGTCACGGACCTATGTCGAAAGACAAAAAACGGCAGTCTATAAAAAATAGAGGAAGGTGCCGTGCAGCAGCCCTGCTTAAGCTAAGAGTCTACGGCAGCCAGTCCCACCTTGCTGCCTGACACCTCAAGGCAACGTCCCCCCTGAATACTTGGGAAATGTATTCACCCCGAGATAGCATGGTTGGCTACTCGGTAAGTCTTATCAACCACATCTGACATATCATATACACACCAAGGAACATTATCAACTGGCAATGGACTAAGCCTCCCTGTTTCTGGTGGGCCAAGAGAGCCTGCCACCACTCCGGCCCTGGATACTGGAAACAGGGAGTACGGAGGTGGATCTCCAATGGAACCGTATACCCCCCAACAAGATGCGCTGAGAAATTTACAACCAAACTATCTTCGAACCGCTCAAGACTATAACGACCCTGCGAGAGGAGGACAGAGTCTGCAAGAAGAACCGCAAGACTCAAACCTAGATATTACATTTATTGGAGCATGGCCGTTAAATCGGAGGGCCATGCCTACACAAACGGACAATAATGACCGACACCCCACTATAAACAGTCCACACACGGAAACTCATCGTACAACACCAACAACCGTAAGACTCCGAGATAGGGGAAACTCAGATAACACCGAAACTATCAACCAATCATCCCCCAAACATACAAGGGCATCTCTAAGAGTTGGTACCTTGAACATAAGGGGCTATAGGTCAGCCGGCTCATCAAAGTCCGACAACAAATGGTACCACATAAATCAAGTAGTGAGGGACAAGAAAATAGGTATACTAGCGATCCAAGAGGCACACCTGTCGGACGATCGGAAAGATGAAATCGAAAAACTTTTTGGAAGGAGATTAATGGTCTTTCACTCCCCCGACCCAGATAACCCATCAGGAAAGGGAGGGGTAGTGGTAGTATTAAACCGGAATTTGCTGAACGTCCAGGGGGCCAGTATGAAGGTGATCACCCCAGGAAGGGCAATACTGATAACTGTGAACTGGCACAGGAGTGAAGTAATTAATATTCTTGCAATATACGCACCTAACGTAACAGAAAGCGATGGTGGAGAAAACGGGAACTTCTGGTCCAGGCTGAATAGTTTCTTCAGGTCAAACCCTTCTTGCAGGGTTGACGTTATGGCAGGGGATTTCAATATGATTGAAAATGCCCAAGATAGATCGCCTGCAAGGGAAGACCCAGAGGAATTGGTGGAAGGTCTAGATAACCTGAAACAAACTCTTTACCTAAGGGATGCCTGGCGAGACGCCTTTCCCACAAGAAGAGCCTTCTCCTTCATCCAAGAAGCAACCTCCTCCATGTCTAGAATAGACAGGATATATATGACTGACCCGCTCAATGTCTCATCACGCGAATGGACAATAACACCTACAGGGATCCCAGGCACCGACCATCAACTTACGACGGTGAAGCTGACGCATGCGGAGGCACCCATAATTGGCAAGGGGAGGTGGACAATGAAGAGCCATATAATACGAGATGAGAAGTTTAGACAATATGTGGTAGAAAGTGGCGCGGCTACGATAGCCAAAATTAAGGCGCTGGGCAATCGGAGAACACCGGAAATTAACCCACAGATTATATATATGGAATGGAAAAAGAAGATACTAGCACGCGCAAAAGAAAGAGACAAAACCCTGGTCCCGAAGTTCATCAAAGAGAAGAAAACAATTGAGTCTGAACTTGGAAGGAAGTTAGATGACCCAGACTTAGACGAAATAGATAAAAGAGTAATAGTCAAGGAAACGACGAAAAGACTAGAATCTTTGGAGAGGAAATACCACATGGAAAAAAGGGAGAAAATCGCAATAAAAAACAGACTCGAGGGGGAAACAATGTGCAAATATTGGACGACCTCGAGTAAACAAGCTCTTCCCAGAGACGTAATACATGCGCTGAAGAAGGAATCCCCCAGCCCAAATACACCTGCATACGAGAACAACTCGATAAAAATGGCCGAAATGGCAAGAAACTATCATGAGAGTCTCCAACACAAACGAAAAGATACCACAGCACAGGAACGGGAGGAGAAGACCGTGGAAGTATCAAGCAAGATAAAAACTTGTACATCAGAAGATCAAAAAGAGAAACTGAATGAAACAATAGATACAAAAGAACTACTCACTGCCTTGAAAAAATCGAACAACAGTTCGGCACCTGGTCCGGATGGGGTCCCGTACGAATTTTGGAAGTCCTTCGACAGCAAATTTGTGAACGACTCAAAACATAATCAAATGGGTGGCTCCCAGAAGACCACCTGTAATATAGTAGAACTACTAAAGTTATTCTATGAAGACATACAAGTACATGGAATTGTTGACAAATCTGAGTTTGCGGAAGGGTGGATGTGTCCACTCTACAAGAAGAATGACAGGTCAGAAATCGCAAACTATAGACCAATAACCTGTCTGAACACGGATTATAAAATTTTCACCAAAGCCTTGTCAACTCGCTTATCCCACATGATTAAAGACCTGATCCATCCCAGCCAAGCCGGTTTTATCCCGGGAAGGAGTATAGCGGACCAGACAAAACTGATTCGTATGATGATGCAATATGCCGAGGCGAAAGAACAGAATGGTCTCATAGTAGCGCTTGACCAGGAAAAGGCCTACGACAGGATCGAACACGACTACTTATGGAGAACACTAGCAGCCTTTGGCATCCCCACATCTTTTATCAATATAGTTAAATCCCTGTACAAAGATGCAGAAACAAGGATCATGATAAACGGCGTCATGAGCTCGCCATGGCGCGTAACGAGAGGTGTGAGACAGGGAGACCCTTTGTCGTGCTTGCTCTTTGACTTGGCAATTGAGCCCCTTGCAGCCTCGCTTAGAGAATCCCATTTAAAGGGATACCAAATACCAGGGCAGGCGGAAAAATTGATTGCAAACCTTTTCGCTGATGATACGACAACCTTTCTATCAGAGGAGGATAACTTAGATGAACTCAATCCCATCCTTGACGACTGGTGTATAGCTTCAGGCGCAAACTTTAACACCGATAAGACTGAAGTAATCCCAATTGGAACAATTGAATTTAGAAGAATGGTGATAAGAGAGAGAAAATCAAAGCCAGATGGGCCAATGATACCTAATTACATTCGGATAGCTGAGGAAGGAGCACTTGTTAGAATTCTAGGAGCGTGGTATGGTAATGCAGCGGACCTAAATGCGCCGTGGGCAAACGTACTAGAAAAGATCGACAAGAGTCTCATGAATTGGGATAAGAGTAAACCCACAATGGAGGGTAGACGACTTATAGCCCAGATGGTGATAGCCGGAATGTCACAATACCTGGCACAAGTCCAGGGAATGTCACCCCAAACAGAGAAGATGTTAGCCAGGAGGGTAGTGAAATTCATGTGGGATGGAAAGAGCCCACTAGTGAACGAGAACACAATGTTCGAACCCCTCAACAAAGGAGGAAGAGCCCTGGTGGATATCAGAACACGGAACAAAGCAATAAACATAATGTGGTTGAAGTCCTACCTACAATTTGGCCCAGACCGCCCAATGTGGGCTAGAGTGGCAGATGCTATAATGGCCGTGAATGTACCAAAGACAGAAGATAAAGTGGATGATAGGATCAAAGTATCGCCCTTTCTACAATCGTGGAAGACGAAAACAGCAGGAAGAGGAGAAGCCAGCTCAGACATAGTCAACCTCTTTAAGGTTGCGAAGGAGTTCAACGTTCGACCCGATGGACTTGCGTTCAGCCGCAACATCATGCGAGAAATGCCAATGTGGTACCACGTAGCAGCGGACCAAAGTCTTAGGAGAATGAACAGAGGAAAAGTGGCAGAATGCCTAAAGCACAAGCATAAGGTGCTCCTAGTTGGGGAGGCGGAACAACTAGCAACGAAAATAAGAAGTATTAACCACATTGAATCTGATGAATGTGAATGCACAGACTGTATGGAGCTAGAGTCCTCAGTAGGATGTCAGCACCCAAACTCGTGCGTGGAACAAGCTGGGAACATGCTCGGAACACTCCCCGCAAAGTGGGACCCAAGAGCGGAACAACCTGATGATAGGATAGATCGAGGTGTCAATGAACACGATCAGGGTAGTGCAGTGTTTGATGCGAAATTGGCAATGGAGGGCCCGCTGGCAAATATATTCCGAATTTTCACTACAGGCCCAGTATACAATACTCCATACATACACACGCCCCAAGAGGAACAGCGCAGCCCCCCACTGAGTGTTTTTGTCAAGAGTAAAACGAGTTCAGGCAAATCCCAGAGCCCCATGCAAATGGGAGTGGGAGCTGTCTTCAAGGAAAGAGCGGATCTAAATGCGGAAGGAAAATGGTGCGGAGCTGGCCTAGAACAGGGAGGTGGTATCCTACTGGCAATAATACTATCCTCCATGAAAGCTGGAACTAAATCCCCACTAATGATCAATATTAGATCACAGGTCGACATGGCCACTATTACGGAGGACTTACAGGAAAAAGAGGACATAGGCTTCCTAGGCACGAAGAATGCAGGCCTCCTGAGGACGGCAATAGGTCGCCTCAGGATGCATAGTGCCCAAGTATCTTTTCAAGACATAAAGGAATTTCCATACGAAGCCGAAGAAAGAGTAGCTGAAAGAATGGCCAGGTCCGCGCTAAAGAACGACAGGCTCATGGTCCTTCCACCGCTACCAACAGAGCTGCATCTGACAGGGGCTAAACTGTCAAAAATAACCCAAGCAATAGCGTATAAGACAATAAAGCAGAACGCACCCCCCCCACCTAGAACAAGGACGGGTAAGGTAATCGAAGGAGTAAAACACTCAGTAGCAGCAATAAACAGAAGTCCTCCATGCGAAAAACAGATATGGGCTAGCTTGCGCGACAATGACCTGTCGAAAACGATGAGAATATTCTTGTGGAAATGCATGCACGACGCATACAAAGTGGGCTCCTATTGGGATCGCCCCACGATGAAGCCCGAACTGAAAGCCCGACACCTGTGCAGCCATGACGGAAAAGAGGACTCAATGAACCATATCCTGTCTGAATGCTCATGCACGGGCCAAGAAATGGTGTGGGAAAGTGCAGGAATTGTCTGGAAGGAAAAGACAGGGAAGACGTTGCCGAAACAGAGTGTAGGCAGCATACTAGGTAGCACGTTGATATTAATCCGTGATCAAGAAGGCAACCCCTCACCAGGCATGACTCGCCTGAACAAAATCCTGACTTTAGAGGCGGCTTACTTCATATGGACTCTGAGATGTGAAAGAGTAATTACGAATGATGATACCCCCCACAACCCTCTCGAGGTAATAAGTAAATGGAACAAGGTCCTGCAAGACCGTGCTGAGTTGGATGTAAAGCTGACTAACAGGAAGCTGGGGAAGAAAGCCATCCCCCAACTATTAGTATTAGAGACATGGGAGGGTACAGGTGTCGTCGACTTAACAGACCTAAAAGAATCGGTAGAACAAACGCAAAGCGGGGTTTTAGTGGGTAGTGGGCCAGACCGGAGAAGTGGGGTCGGATGAGACGTACCCCGGGCCCTAGCCCCACACACACGTGCGTAAAGGCATTTCCTCGCAGAGAAAGAACAAGCTGCCTCTCTAGTAGAAGAACCTGGTTTGAACCCCAGGTGAGCAGCATAGCGGGCGAAGGAGCCTCGCCAAGGGCGCCGGCTCCCAAACCAAATGTAAACGCTACTCCAAAAAAAAAAAAAAGATAGAGCCCTTATATCCGGTCAATTTGTTCCACGCGGATCGGTTAACTGCTTCCGAATTTCCCCAGTCCGGATCAGCCAAAACATCGACAAGCTTTGAGGTTGCATCGCTATTTACCCCGCAGCTAGATTTGTCAAGAGGATCAGAGATCACTTTTGTAAAGGCCAAGGAATCAGCTGCTTACACAAGGGACAGAAATTTTGACATGGGTTTCGAAGAGAGAAGCTGGAGGCTCAATCGGTTGTTAGCGAAGCAATCTGTGGCGACTGTAAAACACAAGCATTTAATGTTTATATCGTTAAACGGGGAAAAGGCGTCTTTAGTTTTCATCACCTTCTCGAAAAATATGTTTAGTGGCGAGCAGGCGCATGATTCGGCCAAGTTTTTCATGATTTACACCTGCCCTTTCTCCTATTTCTTTGACATGCATCCCAGATGGTTGTCCTTGAAGGATATCCGCTATCTTAAAGGTAACGACAACCCTCAAGCAAGCAGGTTCGTAGAACTATGAGATGGTAAAAGCATGAATTTTTGTAGACATTCTATAATGAGTACCTGCATGGCCCTCTGTGATAACGTGTGAACAAAAGAGACCTGAGGGTTTGGGATAAGAAATTTAGACGTACATTGACTATAGTATGACTCGGTCGAACGAGTGTCGAACACAATTGGGCACATGCACCTTCAAGTAACTGAATTGCATCTCTCATACGAACAGATGAGATGGCTGAGTCCAATGGATGAGGATCCAGGCTATTTAAAGAAGGAATCGTCGGGAGCGAAGATTCAAAGTAATGAGATTCAATAATATTTGTTGCATTCTTGATAAGTGCGACTAGGTCAGAGACTTGCCCACCAGCCGGGATTTGTAAGTTTGTAGACGCCATTAAGAGTTGTCACGGATGAATTGTTTCTATTCTACAAATTCTGACATACTTATATATGTACGAGCAAGACTATTCATCAAGCACAACTGTTCATCAAGCACAACTGATCAAGTTCATCAAGTACAACTGTTCATCAAGTACAACTGTTCATCAAGTACAAATGTTCATCAAGCTCAGCTGTTCATGAAACATGACTGACCGAATGAATTTGCTGCTTGAACGAGCTCAATCTGTTTGTCGGCCATAGAGCCTCCCACGAGATCCCAAGGAAATTTGACAGATAGATGTAAATCAAGTACAATTTCACAAGACTGCATTTCTGCAAGGTTTTGCAATAAAACCTTATATATATATGCACAATGTCCTGGGTCGTGCACCTCGAGCATATCAAGCACAATGCAATTCGACAGTTTCGATAAGGACCCTTCATAACGACTAGGACAGCTGTTGTAGATTTTGAAAGAACAAGAATATTTCTCACATTTTGATGACTATCCCCCATTTCGTACAGCATCTGGTTCCTGACATATTGTATCAATCAGAAGAAGCAAGAAGCTGTGGCCGTGAGGTTGAGGTAGAGGCAGCGTTTTGAATAATTCCAATATCTGTGATCCCGCAGAGTCCGCATCATGATACTAGTCGCACGAGGCTACAGGCGCTTGTTTGAAAATCCAGCGGGAGGAAAGCAGTTCTCCAAGCGGAATCACTTCTTCATCATGATGTGGTAATTTTAGAGACGTACCTTGTGCACCCAATAGGATTAGGAAAGTTTGTCTCACACGGAACTGGGATTGTCTATTTTTCACTGCAGCTGCGCCACAGTATTTCGAATGCGGCTACATAAATGTATCTATGAGACGATGACAATTCTCAATGACAAGTCCGATTGACTCGGTAGTTCGTCATCTGGGCTATGATTCTGCCGGAATGACTAGAAATTATCCTTCCATATCGGTATCTCTGTTATCCTGTCGCTCAGAGTCCTCCGCCTCCTCTACACCTATGATTCCTGCTGGTCGCCACACGCTCCCTGAAGTTGCCTTCCACAGCCGAACACGTCCATCATTTCCAGTGGACGAAAGGACCGTGCTACATGTCAACTTAACTTGGCGTGAAGATATCACAATAGACATCAAACTCACCCGGTGATATTCCATTCTACTCTGCCTATAGCGGACCTTTTGATGAGTGACTTGTCAGTCCTTAAAGAATGTCGGCTGCAACGTTCCTTTTATTAACACTTGAGATCCAATACCTTAGTTTCGAAAGATTGCACTTACGGGACCTTTCCAACCTTGTGATCATACATTCTATCATGCGTGAGCATGTGCACTCTTATTCCGTGTCTAAACTATACAACGTGTTGATACGTCTGCCTCACTCGAGGCAGACAAAGAGAGAAATAAGACCCCGAATGATATCAAAACGCTGAAAACTGTAAGCGTACGTCAAAAACCGTAGACGTGGGGCTACCTCACCTTAAAATACTGAAAACCCACGAAAAAGAGACCAAGACAGCCTGTAGAGCAGTAAGCGCGCGGTAGAGGAAAACAACGATCGAAAGATTGATCGGCACGGAAACAGCCGATAGGTGGCGGTGCCCGGCAAAAGATGAGATCTCTGATCTCGGATCACGCTCCGAAATCAGCCTGACATCATCAAAGCCATCAACTCTACTCCAGAACTCGACGAAAACTCGTCCTCGACCCGCTAACGTAGCCGGCTGCTGCAAAGCAACGAGAAGGGAGAGGAACAGAGAAGCGAGGAAGAAAGGAAGGAAAAGGGAACAGGGTTCAGCCGACGAAATCAGTGGGAAAACGTTTAGCCTCACTACCAAAGACGGCAATGCAGCTACCAGGGCCAGACCCTGCGGCAACACGTCGAACCGAATACCCAGCACCGGTTGCAGGTCGAAACGCTGGCTAAACGCGCCAGTACAATGTGGTCCGTGCACAATGGAAAAGATATAAAAAGGAGAGGAATTGAGAGGAGTTGGGCAAGTAATCACCTTGCCACGACTCGGGGTTCCCAGGGAGCGGACTACTTAGGCCTATGAGCAATTAGATTCACTTCGGGTTTTAGTATTAATACTATTTGTACCCAACTTTCGAGTGCAAACTTTTAAGTTTACATTCAAACAAAAAACAAATAACAAATAAAATTATAAACTACTTTTACGAAGTGTGTGCACATGTACTCTTAGCCCTATGTACACTGTGAAGTGGAAGTTGAAATATAATAAAAGCTCAGTCTTATTCCACTAAGACTACTTTTACATAAAAGTCATTGACCAAGCCCATTGTGATGGTTTTCTTTGGCCAGAGGAGATGAAAGCAGGACATCACCTTATGATGCTGCAAAACCAGGCTTTTGCATGGGATGATTCTCAAAGAGGAAGGCTGAAGGAGGAATTCTTCCCTCCAGTAATCATGCCAGTAATCCCTCACACTCCATGGGTGTTGAAGAACATTCCTATTGCTCCAGGTCTTAGAGATAGAATCTCAATGGTCAGAGAGGAATTGACAGGTAACACTTTAGATGGTAACACATTAGATGTTACTTTAGGTCTTCAGAGAGAGTGCTCCCTGATACCTTGCCCAGGCCTTGCTATGCAGGTCTCCACTTCTCCTTCACACCCTCCTTTGAAGCAATCCAAATCTCACAAATCTCAGAAATCACATGCTGATGATCTTCAAGACATATCCCCAAGCGTAGCAGATGAATATATGTGCAATTCTGTTCTGGTTTTTGCAGACACAGGTGATTTGTGCACACCGGGTCCTGCTCCAAGGCATGCTCACCCTGTTTTGCCTCAACAAACCCCTACAGAGCTGGGTGCCCCATTAGAAAGTTGTGATGGACAGGGGTCTCCAGAAAATCTGCATATCTGAGATGCGGGGAGCGCTGACTGTCAGGGGACTCCTCATTTCTTCCTTTTCTCACTCCTTATCTCTTCACTCTCCTTCCATTCATTCTCTTATTTCTTCTGACAATATTTCATTTCACTATTTCTATTCTTTCAACACTATCTGTTAGTACTACTCTCAGCCCTTGAGATGCTCTGGTTCTTTAGCCACCATTCAGACAAGTGTGGGCCCACTCAGCACCGCTTCCAGACTGCTTATATAAGCCAGAGTTTGCCAGAGTTTGCCCCTTATTTGTACAAGTATTTGTGTAGGCAATTTTCGAGTTTTTAAGGTTTTGTTGTACTGTACAGTTGTTTCCCACGTTTCAGAGGCCCCAGAAGTGTCCAACCTGGCATAGGGAATCCCTAGACTTGTTCTCTTTGGATCTCCCTCTGCCAGGTGAGTAGCTACCTTGATATTGTCAGTATATATTCTAATACACTTTGGATCTCCCTCTGCCAGCTGTGTGACTGAGCCACAGCCTCTAGAGGTCGCCCTTACACTGACCATGTGATCACTTTGACTGATTCAATTCTTCTCAAGCTCTTTTGTGCTCAGAGATTCAACGTTGATTGTGCAGGTGAGTGTCTGTTCCTTCCATTGTATTTTAGTTGCTTTGAGCATGGTCTTGGTATTTTCATGTCCATCTCCATTGTTACTTTGAACATCATCTTGGCATTTTTGCACCTTGTTAGGCACTGTGCACATCTTTGTGGTGCTGTGTGCATTGTCTTGGTGCCTTGCACATTGTTCTGGTGCTTTGCGCACTGTATTGGCACTCTGTGCACTGTATTGGCACTTTGCACACTATATTGGCACTCTGTGCCTTAATTTCCATTGGAGTGCTTTGCACATATCCACATATCCATGATGTGCACTATTTTTTTCATGTGCATTTTGTGTTAATGGGCACTATCTGCAGTGTCTCTGTCATGCCTTCACACACTTTAGCACATGTTCTGTTCTTCTTCTGCCTGCTTTGGCTTTGGCTTCCTTGTTCTGTAACTTGGCCCGCTGATGACGCCAACTGTGGTTGGGTGCGCTGGATGTATACGCAGTACAATGCCGTCTCCAGCACCTGGCATGTGGGTTTGTGAAGAGTCCTGGCAGGGGTCCCGGTGTGCTCGAGCAGAGGTGATAGGGTGATGCGCTATATGATAGCGCCTTGGGTGCTACCTAGCAAGTGGTAAGCGTCGTAGTTTAGGAGAAGTTATAGAGGATAAAACAAATAGTGCAGCGTAGTGTGCCTGTAGGTGGCACCGTAAATGACAAAGACGAGATAGACAAAGCTAGCGCCAAACTTAGTGACAAAGTCAGGCAATACTAGCGCAATTTGAATGCTAAGTGTAACTGAGTGCTCAAGAGGTTACGATTTGTTTCTATATACATGGCAAGTAGCTAGTTTTTATACTATGCACTATGGTATTTCCAAAATAAGTCTATTGACAGCGCTACCAATCAGCGCCTCTCCTTGTGGTTGTAGCTAATGGCCACCTATCAATGGCGACCTGCAGCACATGGGTGACGGCGACCAACAGCAACTCTAAAACTACTTAGAAATGATACAAATTTGCTCACTTTTTGATGTAATTTAATTGGCCATGCCATCCCAGGATATGGTCAGAGAATCCTCGACAGACGCTGTGAGCGCTAATCCCGGCGCTAACATTGTTCCATCTTTTGATAGATTTAAATGTCAGGTCTGCGTGTATCCTGTCTCGTCATCATTGATTTCTTTAGACTTCTGATTGAAGTGCCTCGGTGATTGACAGTGCCAATTGCTAACTCCTTTTGGTATTGATCAGGTTTTGGTCAGAGTCAACTTCTCTCCTGTAACGGAGTCATCCATGTTCCAAGCGTCAACGACACTATAATCGTTTAATAGAGTATTACGTAAGATAACATCTTGTTTTCACTCTAAGTACTAGTCAAATCCAATACTGCGGTCTGATTTAGCACTTGTGTGATACACACAAGATAGTTTTAACCCGTAACTCCGGTTACATTTTTTTAAATCTTCTGCTATCGGCTTTAGACTCTAGGCTTGTTACCGACTAGGCAACTATCATCAAAACCTCTCGATTCTCTGTTGGCATCACGCTGAAAACGTGCTTCCATGACTGGCTCTCTTGATCTGGATCCTCCGTTCCCAGCTGCAGACGCAGGTGACTTACCTGTGCTTCAAGCTGTGAAGACGCAATCTGCGTCAGCATACCAACCTCCGCCAAAGCAGGACGAAAAGACTCCTTGCGATGTCAGCGCGAGCTTTGGAATGCCTGGATAGGCCACCGCTGACTGACTAGATGGTCGCAGGAGAGCGGCTGTACAGGAGGTGGAGGACAAACAGGGCCCACCAAAAAGCCTGCCAGCAGACTCGCCGGCTATACTGATGTCGGAGGAAGAGTTTCAAGGAACTCTGAAGAAGGGGAAGCACCCGGATGTGACTGGGTGTACCAATGGAAAGCCTAAACAGGCTCTACAGTGCAAGAATGAGCGTGGTAGACACGTGGTGGAGTCGCTGGAATGCCAGCCGACTAGCTCTCAAGTGAAGGTTGAGGATCTCGTCAAGGACAAGGTGAATAGTACGATGGGAACTGTGGGTAGCACTAAGTCGCTAATAGATTGACCAGTGCCTTGGCCAGGAGTGCAATGGGCGTATGACCCACGAATGCCACGGGAGTGGAATGAGTTGGTAGCATCAATGGTGACGCAGGCTATGAGAAGGGTGCAGGCGACCCAGACAGGAGAAGTGTACCGTCACGCACGAGAGGACGAGATTTCCAAAACATCAGATATTGTATTTGACAGACTCTCACTGAAAGCGAGAAGCGTGCAGTCTTCGGCGAATGTGACAAGGAAACAACCGGTTGTAAGGTTGAATCCGGAAGATCTCACAGAGGAGCACGTACGTGCCTTACGGGAGCAATTTGAACCAAAGGTTCAACCGCATATAGCACGCGTAGCCAAAGGAAAAGGTAAGGCTGTGAGCCTTACAGAGGAGGATATTCCTCAATTGCGCCAGCAATGGCAACTGGAGTTTGCTGATATCGTCAATGGAATGAAGGAAGAGCTTCCTCCGTGGCGGGAGGTTAATCATGAGATCAACCTCATTGACAATAACAAGCAGTACAAATATCATTTGCCTCACTGTCCGCGAGCACTACAGGATCAACTTTGTGAAAAGACGAATAGATACATAAATGCAAAGTGGTGGGAACCATGACCAGCGGTGCAAGCTGCACCATTACTTTGTATTTCCAAGAAGGATGGAACGTTAAGGACTGCATTGGATGCGCAACAGCGCAATGATAATACAGTCAAGGATGTAACACCTCTTCCAGATCAGGAAGTAATACGAGAAGATGTCGCGACAGCAAAGTATAGGTCGAAAATCGACCTCACAGACGCATACAAACAGGTTCGCATACACAAAGAGGATATACCAAAGACACTGTTCTCATCCCTGATGGGGACGTTTGTGAGTAACATCATGCAGATTGGTGATTGTAATGCACCAGCAACATTTCAGAGGTTAATGACCTCAATCTTCCGAGATGTAATCGGGAAGTTCATGCACGTCTATTTAGACGATATATTCATATTTTCTGACTCCATTGAGGAGCATGAGCAGCACCTACGAGTTGTATTTGAATGGCTACGGAAGGCCAGTCTCTATCTCAAATGGAAGAAGTGCGAGTTGTACGCAATGAGTATAGATTGTCTCGGTCACGTCATTGACGAGAAGGGCATTCATCCAGATACGGATAAGCTCAACTAAATCTGAGAGTGGCGTACTCCACGCACATATAATGATATCCAACGATTTGTCAGACTGGTGAACTATATTGGCAACTTCTTGCCAGACATCACTGCATACACTGGGCCACTTATGGCCATGACCCAGAATGGGTCACCGTTTCATTGGAGACCACTGCATCAGCAGTGTTTTGAGATGATTAAGCGCATATGCGCAAAAACGCCAGTCATCCAGCCAATTGACCCACGCATCGACGAGCCCATCTGGCTCATTTGCGATGCGTCAAAGACTGGGGTTGGGGCCATGTTTGGCCAGGGTAAAACGTGGCAGACTTGCCGACCAGCGGGATTTATGTCCCGTAAATTTACTGCTGCTCAGCAGAATTATGCTGTGCATGAGTTAGAAACACTCGCCATCCTGGAAGCCCTCCTAAAGTGGGAGGATAAACTGATGGGATATAAGATCCACATTATTACGGATCACAAAACACTAGAGTTCTTCAAGACTCAGGTGCACCTGTCTCCGCGACAACGTTGCTGGATCGACTACATGTCGCGGTACCAGTTCGACATCACCTATGTAAAAGGTGAATTGAACAAAGTCGCGGATTGCCTGTCTCGATATTTCGGGAGTGATACTCGAGATGACGTCTATGACGTGCATGACTATGTCCAGGCAGACAAATGTATTGACCCAGAGGGCGAGGATTTGCCTCTGCATCAATTCTATGAAATCAGGGAACATAGGGTCGAGTTACATGCCATGCGAGCGCAGGAAACACGTCACAGTAAGCAACTGCACGAACAGCGAGAGACTCGCGATATCGAAGCCCAGGTGCTAGTGGATCATGAGGCCCCTCAGCCAATTGAAGAGATGAGGCAAGGGGTGCCGACAGGAGGTACTGGTATGACGCTCCAGCAAGCGCTGGAGTCACAGGACCATACGCCTGCACCGGCCGACTTAGGCAATGCGCAATTCCACACACATATCCAGCAAGGATACAAGGATGATAATCTCTTCTTAGAGATTCTGAACAATATCCAAGCGCATCCGTGCTTCAAGGTGGAGCAGCAGCTCGTCTACCTTACCAGACCCACGAGGTCCAAAGTCATCTGCATTCCCCGGGAGAGGTCGTTGATTACGACTATCCTGGACCAGGCCCATAGAGTAGTGGGCCACTTCGGAACTCAGAAAACACTGGACTATGTGCGATGCTGGTACTGGTGGCCGCAAATTGCCAAAGAGACGAGCCAATTCTGCTCGACATGCGAGCTATGTCAATAGTCAAAAGTATCAACTTTGAAGCCACCGGGAAAGCTTCATTCGCTACCCATACTGGTCAAACCTTGGGATTTGATTGGGATGGACTTTATAGGTCCGTTCCCCGAATCAAAAGGCTTTAACTACCTGTGGGTAGTGATCTGCAGGATGACCAGTATGGTCCATCTCATTCTGGTGAGAACCACCATGACAGCGTCAGACTTGTCGTGGATCTATCTCAAGGAGATAGTATGCCTCCATGGACTGCCAAGTTCAATCATAAGCGATTGAGATGCTAAGTTCACTTCCAAATGGTGGAAGGAGTTGCACAAACTGCTGGGAGCAAAGTTGCTCATGTCAACGTCATTTCATCCGCAAACAGATGGTCAAACTGAACGTGCAAATAGAAATATCGCGCAAATCTTGCGAGCGTTCGTACGTCCTGATCAGAAGGACTGGGTGGATCGATGTCCCCTCATGGAATTTGCGATAAACGCGAGTATATCAGGAACTACCGGGTATTCACCCTTTGAACTCAATAATGGCTACATGCCATCCATGATTCGTGAACTTCATACGGACAAAGTTATTCATGTGGGAGTAAAGCAGTTTGTGCGCAACGCGCTGAGGAATCTGGCAGATGCCCATGACGCAATTATAGAATCACGTGTATGGCAGACCAAACATGCGAATAATCGCAGATGTGATGAGCCGGACATCGAGAAAGGGAGCCTAGTCTACCTTTCGACGAAGAACTTGAACCTGCTGAAAGGCAGGGCAAGTAAGTTGTGTCCGAAGTGGATTGGACCATATAAGGTCCTTGAGGCGGAGCCGAGTACGTCTAACTACATGCTGGAACTACCCCAGGCGCTGCAAGCACGCAGGATAGCGCCCAAGTTTCACGTGTCGCTATTGCAACCATATATGGTCAGTAGTGATGCGCTCTTCCCTAACCGCGCAACTCTGGAGCCGGATGACTTTGGAACTGGCAATGACCAGGAGTGGTTTGTAGATGACCTCATCAGTCACCGGTGGACAAAAGAAAGCCTCGAATTCGAGGTGAGGTGGAGCTTAGGTGATACTACCTGGGAACCACTAGTGAACTGCAAAGACCTTGCAGCGATGGACAGGTATCTAGAGTTGCAAGGCGTGAAATGCCCTCAACAACTAGCAAAACGCACGTAATGCGCGTGTGGTGGTGGAATGTGGACGAAGTCCACTTTGATCGCCGGTGAGAGTCCGGGTGGCATGTATTTGTGGTTGTTTACACCACTAGCGGAGTTGGGAGATTGTTTTTTTTTTCTTTCTTTTCTCAGTCCCAATACACATAGTCTACATGTCTAGTGAAAATGGCCTATTGGGGGCCGCAAAAGGGTGATCAGAGCCGGCAAGGCTCTAGTGGAGGGGGGAGAACCCTGAATATACAAAACCGTGATTACTCCGATCAGTACCAGAGGCAGCCGCCATATCCGGCGGCAAGCCAGTTTCAGTCAGCGGTGGCCTATCCAGGCCATGATGAGCCGCTTCCGTACCAGACACCCCTCCACTCGCAAGAGATGGAGGTCGATGACGAAGGGCGCTATGGGTGCCCGGAGGACAGCACACGCCGTGAGTGCTACTATCAGGAACCGTCGTCACGTCCAACTGCATCGTATCCAACATATGCGGGTGTGGTAACGGGGCCACCATCAGTACCATGGGTGCACCAGCCCGTGGAAGAGCCATATGGGGAGCCTGCGCCACAAGCGCAGATTGTAGCTGGGTCAGACGTGCTGTTGGGCAGACTGGAAGCAGCAGGACAGCCAGTCCCTGCAACTGCGTCCTTCCTGCAGGACAGTTTGGCCATGATAGTGATGGAGGGGCTGCTCGACCAGATTGAGCTAATGAAGAGGCAGCGCGTCGCAGCGCTGGAGCAGATCGAACACGCATCTAAGTGCAAAATCGCCACGAGTGAGGTATCGACTGCTGAGGTCAAGAGGGCTAGATATCAGCCCAGTCGACCGGTCGACCCTCCATGGGCAAGGATGCCGTCAGAAGCGCAATTCGTGCGCCATGAGCAGCCTGCTCAGCCCGTGGCTTCGTCATCACGGTTACCCGAGTCAGGCCCGCAGGCCTCTTCAGAGTCGCTGGCTGCCATCAGTGAACCCTTGGCAGGTCTGTCCCTGGGTCAGCGGGAAGCCGCATCATCTCGGGCCCCACCTAGGGGGTCCAAAACTGTCGCTGTGGCGCCAAGAGCGCCCACTACCATTGTTCCTCGAGCTGAGCCTGAGGGGAGAACTCTGGCGTGAAATGCGCCTGCCCCCCTGGTGGCTCAGCCATCATTCGGATCTTCCGCCCCGGTTAAGTCAGGGTCGGTACACCAACGTCGAGGCTGTAAGCCTCCTCTTGATGCCTCCAAGCTGGAGGTGATAGAGTTCCCGGCTGGCATTCCTGCACAGGCCGGGAAGGTCTCGATGTTGTTACCATGCCTGCACCGCAGCCACACTTTTCCGTAGTCATCTTGACCACCAACTCTCGCTCTCCCGAGCAATATGACGGTCTGGTGGTGACCTCAAAGAATCGTCCCATGCCTGAAAAAGGCAAAGCACCCATGGCCTCCTTATCCGACGAGAGCGACTATGGAGAGTCGAGCTCGGAGCATGAGGAGGAGGCAGAGGAAGGGGAATCAGCAGCAGACCGATTCCAGCGAGTATCGCGCAATAAGCGCATTGCAAAGAAAAAGGCGA
This sequence comes from Termitomyces sp. MG16, assembly GCA_003313075.1. NCBI lineage: Eukaryota > Fungi > Basidiomycota > Agaricomycetes > Agaricales > Lyophyllaceae > Termitomyces > Termitomyces sp. MG16. Next base: position 21,732 of record QGOA01000144.1, read on the forward strand.
TTTGCGCCAAAGAGCTGCGGGCCCTCAAGCAGAGGTCCAAGGATGAGTTCTTGGGGAGAATCCCCGATGGATTGGGAGTGAAGGTGTGGGGACTGCTCGATATCGAGCGAACAAATTTGTGCTTCAGGAGAGCACTCAGCCACTGCACGTATTATTCGTACCATTCGAATACCATGCTGTTGGGAGCCGAGGCCAACCAGGCAGCGGCATATGAGTTTTTGTCTGGGCACCGTGCTGGCATTCCGGCCAGCGTTGTGTACAAGTATTCTCCTCGCGGCCTGCCACGCACGCCATTAGAGCTGGATCGGCTCTACAAATATTATTTGAACAAGCATGCTCCCCATCGCGAACGGGTTACCGCCTACCTCCTCATCACGGAGCTTCAGATGTTCGCCCAGCAAACCGATGAGTCACTACATGACCGAACAATGATGCTCCTGATGAAGGACCCTCGCTATCAAAACCTCGTCAACCCAGCCCAGAGGACAGATGACCTTGCGCTCATCGAGTGCTGACACATTCCGGGGCACTTTCTGCGCACGAAGGACGATGGATCGACCGCGCTGCGCATAATGCGCGCCCAAGACCCTTCCACTCCGTTCGACCTGGATCAGCTTGCGCAGTATGCGCTGATCTTTGGTTGTCCAGGGTTGGAAAACACGTATCAAGGCATTGCGGTCGACCATGCCTACCGTATGCACTGGCAAACCCTCTTTGGGTTTGCCTTGTGCCGAGCCCTTTGCGCTAACAGTGCAGCCAAGCCCGTGATTGTGTGGTGCATGACCCTCGTCATGGCCCGCCCGGGTCTTTACCATGAGGCTATCGCCTCTTATGATGCCATGTTCCCAGACTAGCCGTTTGAGCCCCAGAGAGGGCACTAGCTGGAACTTCATCCTGTGCACATACCAGACGACTTTGCACGGAACTTTTCCGACGACGACGTGTTACGTGTCTTACTGCACAACCGGATACCTGCCGACTGGGTGGACCACGCCTATACATACGGAGTGGTCTTCCTGGAGCAGCAATTCCATGCCCCTACGATGTCTATGGACATCTTTCGCGACATCGACAACGAGCGCATGGAGCGCTTGAATAGATACGGCACCCCTCCTGCAATCCCACAATGGGATGGATGGCGGGAGATGACCGAAGACGATCATTATCGTCTTATGTTCAAGCACGACGAGGAAAGTCGTCTTCCCATAAACCCCGAGGCCAATGGCCTCTACTATCTCATTGTCATAGACCTGAACCAGGTCCGCCTCCTAAAACGCATGGCAGCGCATGACCTGCCCACCTCTGACATGGACCCAGGCTGGGTCAATCTCCTGTCACGCACGGCAGAGCAGGGTACGCTCTCCACCACAGCTTTAGCGATTAACGTCGCACTAACAGAGCCTATGGTGGTAGACACGCCTGCAGTCGAGGGGCCTATAACCCCACCGAGGACGGAATCGGCACCTGCCCCTCCCACGATTAACGTCGCACTGGAGGAGGAGTCAATGGTGACTGAGACGGGGGCGGTTGCGGGAGCATCGTCATCCGGGTCCTAGACCCATGTTAATATTTTGTTGTGTAGGTACCTCCGAGTCATTTACTCGAACCAATTCAGCTGATACGCACTCTAGAGTTGCGTGTAGATACAGCCGACCCAGAGGCGGGGTCACTCTTAATTTTGTTTTTCTTATTCTAGTATAAACATATTCATCTTGCATCTCCTACTGGCACAATGTGCGCCCTGTCTGATAAAGACTGACTTCCATTGTGTCTGGAGGCCGCATCTACACTGCGAACAACTGCTAACGTCTGGCAGCCACACAATACGCGTGTTATCCATCTGTTTTTTGCACTATTGTGCATTCTTTATCTCGCTCCACCTCCCTTCCTAAAGACTGAGTATTTGGTCTCATTGGGGGGTATGTAACGGAGTCATCCGTGTTCTTAGCGTCAACGACGCTATAATCATTTAGTAGAGTATTACATAAGACAACATCTTGTTTTCACTCTAAGTACTAGTCAATCTGATACTGCGGTCTGATTTAGCACTTGTGTGATACACACAAGATAGTTCTAACCCGTAACTCCGGTTACAGGCATATTACCACCCAGAGGTAATCGAACCCTCTGGACTTGGGAAAGGGACCTACAAAGTCCATTCCAATGGAGTCCCACGGTTTTACCAGCATGGGTAGCTGGTGTAGCTTCCCAGCAGGGGATCCAGGGGACAACTTGGCCCTCTGACACGCTGCACATGAGGCACAGAACTGAGTCACCTCTTGGGCCATACGTGGCCACCAATACCATCTATGGATGTACCCCAATGTTTGTGCAGCACCAAAGTGCCCCACTAGTACCCATCTCTAACGATACGACCAGATTCGGTGGTTTTGCCTCACTTTCAATGCACAACGCAACCGAAGCAGCACAGGAATTGCGACGTGCTGTGAACGAGTTGAGTTTATTGGGTTTGTTCCTGTTAACAGCTCGTTAATTGGACTCTCAACGTGAGACTACGCTTTAACAGGAGCCATGTTGAATGATTTCCAACAGTCAGGTGCAGACAACAGTGAGTTAAACAGTGAGGTCTCAATATTGAAAATATAACATTCGTTTAGCAACTCTTCTTTATTACGACCAACCAGAGTACGACGTATTTTGGCAAGCTGTAATGGAACTAGACATTCCTATCTACTTCCATCCCCGTTCGAATATTGCTCAAGTTCAAACGCTACTTTTCAACCATGCCCCATTCTTGGAGGGAGCTGCTGAAGAATTCGCTGTAACACTTGCAAATCATATTCTAGGGTACACCACTTCCTTGTTGATTCGATTACAGTCAAATTGACCTTGTTCTCTGATAGCCTGTGCACAAATGGAGTATTTGAGTAAGGCGCCTGCCAATGCTTTTCCAACCCTTTGCTAAGACAAGGTGTTACAAGTCGCTTCCCTAATTTAAAGATTATTGTTGGTCATCTAGGGGAACGAATACCATCCGATCTCTTCAGAATTGATGAACGTAGGGCAGCATTTTATTATTACATTAAACAAATGACGAATGTGCAGTACCAGAGCTTGCAAAAAGCAGACCTGATGGTCTCATAATGCAACGCAACGTAACTTCGTATTGGCAAACGAACATCTATGAAACTACATCAGGAAACTTTGCCACCCAGCTCCTAGAATTTCATATGGGTCAAATTGGGATCGACCGTATTTTGTATTCAGTGGACTACCCGTTTGTGGGTTTTCTTATTCGCACTATAGCTTTGAATTGAAGTCCTTGATACAGGTGCTTATTCCTGAAGGCGAGGCTTGGGAGGAGAGTCTGAAAGATGTTTTGAATGAAAAGGACTTATTGTCGTTGAGGAGGGGTTTGGCAATGGAATTGCTGCACTTGGAAGAGTAGCTAATAAGTAAAGAGTCTTACAAGGCTGAATATATTCACTTCGTTGTTTTTCCCCCTCGGCCATTCACTTCTAAGAGAGTGACTGCCAATGAGGTATCAAGCAAATTATAACATGTGATAGAACGTTATACTGACAGTTCTCTTGTGAGTATGTCTAATGTAAAGATGCATTCAGACTCGGACACGCTTCGCGTTTGACTGGGAAAATGACTCAGAATCGCAGCTGGCATTCTACAGATTGAAAAGGAAACAAAGTATTTAGCATAGTTCTCAGATTGTTACTTGTTTTGAGTGACAAACTTGAAGAGTTTCTTTAGCGAGCCTTCTCAACTTGAGGAACACATGGCAAACTTGGACGTCAAACCCAGATTCGATCGGCGTGATGAAATGATGCCAACCTCGATCAACACATGATTTTTCAGTACATAATTGACTCTGGCAGTGGTAATTCACTGGGTGCAGGAAATGATGTTCTTTGGCAAAACAATGTAAAAGCAAGATAAAAATAATCCAATTAATTTCAGAATTTTATTTGAATATTTCTGGCAAAACTATAGAGAAAATATCTTAACTGAATTCAAAAGAATTACAGAACAAATTGCCACAGGATGCTTGCTCTATTTCTTAGGTTCAAGGATGACTGATATAGTCCTCTCCAATGCATTTGAGAGAATCAGACCAAGTATCATTCAAAATTTGGTTACAATATTTTTTCTATAGTTTTGACAGAAATATTCAAATAAAATTCCAAAATTAATTGGATTATTTTTACTATGTTTTTACATTGTTTTGTCCAAGAATATCATTCCCTGCACCCAGTGATTCAGCCGCATGGGTTTTCGTGTGCTCAAGCACGCCGTCAAGTCGACACGCACTCTACCATCGATACTATATAGCGATGACAAATGCATTGTGTTGCAGAAACCACCCGGACTTATTTGCCAGCTCAGTAAACGACCAGAGGTGAGGCCAACAATAGTCGCGGCAGCTTTAGTGGTTTGAGACGACTTTTCGCTGTATACAGGCTGCGGAAAACTCCATGCATGACTTTAACACACTTTTGAAAGGTTTATTCCTTCCCAATATGCTTTGAGTACAGGCCGGAGAGAGTAAACAGACATATTCAGATCTTGGGAGAACTTTTCACGAAGAAGCAGTGCCTGTTCATCGCCTTGATAAGGTAAGAGAGAAATGCTTTCTGTATACAGTCTCGTTCAATATCTCAATGATTAGGGCACTACGGGCGCTTTAGTGTTGGGTCGCTCCTTGACGCACGCGCGCAACCTAGCTCAGCAATTTCGAGCTCGTACAGTAGATAAGACATATCTGGCTCTTGTCAGAGGAGGTACAAAGACTTTCCCTACAAAGTCTGGTGAAATACGCACATCGATCAAATATGAGGACGGGAGAGCGTCCATTGACCTTTCTTCCATGGGGAAGCCTTCTGTTACAGGATGGGAGGTTGTTTCTTCCTCGGTGAGTCCAAACTAGTCAATTCTAGTCGCAACATTTGTGCTGACAACATATACGAAAGCCTTTGTCTCCTCTGACCCTTTTGCGCCTTAAGCTTCACACAGGCCATAAGCATCAACTTAGAGTGCACCTCGCTTGTTGCCTAGGAGGTGCGTTGCATTTTCTATTTTCTTCTGTTGCCGTGAATGAACCTGTAATAAATGTTGTTTCGTAGCACCCATCTTGGGAGATACTCTCTACTCAAGTAAGCCGGTTTCCAAGGCAATTCGGGATATAAGTGTCGTACCAGATGATCGTGTCTTCCTGCATGCTTCTCATATGTCCTTCTTCGTAAGGCTTGCTTTCAGATTTTGAACATGAAATTGACTTGCTTTAAGCAATATAAAT
>QGOA01000148.1:0-12940 GCA_003313075.1 Termitomyces sp. MG16
TTCTACCATGCTGACGGACTCTGTCTCTACTATGCTTGGCTCGTCTTGTAAGGGGCGTCTTGGTCCCGGAAGTAGTGGCCCCGAAGACGCGTTTTGGATGGAGAACATTAAGCACCAAGGAATCTCTGCGTATCACTCCAATCCTGGTTATCAAGTCTTCCGGAACGTCAAGGTCGGTTTCCTTTTTTTTGGTATGATTGTGGTCGTTGATTTTCTCGTAGGAGTTTGGCGCCAAAGGCGATGGTGTTACCGACGATACTCGTGCAATCAAGTACGTGAATCGCCGCCCGTCTTCCCCTACGTTATTAATAAAATCTGTCCTACACAGCGCTGCTATCTCGTCTGGGGGTCGTTGTGGTGGCAATGGTTGTGAATCTACCACGTAAAAACATCTCCTGCTTCTTTGGTGGTCTCGACTTACCCGTCCGTAATGCTAGGCTTACCCCTGCCGTTGTCTACTTCCCCAAGGGGTGGGTTGGGTTCTTCCCCTCGGGAAGTCCTTCTCCGTTACATATTTACTGACGTACCGATGTCTATAGAACCTATGTCGTTTCTAGCCCTATCATCGCACTGTACCTCACTCAGCTGATTGGAGACGCCAAGACACCGCCCACTCTTCTCGCGTCTAGTAATTTTGAGGGAATTGCTGTGATAGGTGCGTGCGTCTTTGATTCGGTTGATGGACTCGTGAATGAACGTGTTTTTTTTTTTGGGTAGATGCGAACCCTTATATTCCCAACGGCAATGGACAGCAGTACTATCTGAACCAAAATAACTTGTAAAGTCTTCTTTCTAAGTCTCTTTTGGATTTTTTTTTGTTAAAGGAGGATTGATAGCTTGCGGTCCGTGAGGAACTTTGTCATTGATGTTCGCCAGTGAGTTGTTATGGGTATGTCATTTCGGATTTCTAAAGCCATTGCTTTTTTCTAGAGTTCCTCCGGAGAAGCCGCAGGGGACTGGCATACATTGGCAAGTAGCGCAGGCGACATCGCTGATGAATATCGTATTCCAAATGTCGACGGCGCCAAACTCTGCGCACCAAGGTGAGTATTGAGATGTGGCGTCTTATTGACAAGTGCCTAATGGTCGTAGGTATCTGGATGGAAAATGGGAGCGGTGGGTTCATGGGCGACTTGGTGTTTAATGGAGGTGAGCACGCGTGTCGAAATTAATGTTTTTTTTTTCTGAGGGGTTGGAAAAGGGAAATATGGAATGTGGGTTGGAAATCAGCAGTGAGTTTTGTTTTCCTGTAGAAACGACGGACGAGTTTTGGTTTTGTTTATTGTTTATTGTTCGTGGTAGGTTCACCGTCCGGAACGTCACGGTCAACAATGCACAGACGGCTGTCTTTAGTCATTGGAACTGGGGTGTGTCGTGTATCGCCTTGCTCACCGCGTGGACTCGAGAGTGCTGATGTATTTTTTTTTTCAAGGCTGGACTTTTCAGGGCATCAACATCAACAACTGCCAGGTTTGTCGTGGTCGCCCAACTCCGTCAGCGTGGGTCTTTCAAAGCTGATTAATGATTGCTCACAGGTGGGCTTTGACCTCCTCACGGGCGGTATCACATCAGCCACACAGGTCCGTCCGTCCGTCTATCCCTCCTCCCCCTGCCTCCTTTATTTTAGGGAAAAAAACAAACTGACTGGGTATCACAGACCGTCGGAGCCCTCGCGATAATCGACGCAGTGGTGACCAACACGCCCATGTTCATACACAACTCCAACCCGAGCGAGGGGAGCCTCGCAGGGTCGCTCGTGATCGCCAACGCGCGGCTCAACAACGTGCAGACCGCCGCCGTGGGCGTCGTCGGCGGGAAGACGGTGCTCCCCGGGGGCACGAGGACCATCGCGGCGTGGGGACAGGGCAACGTGTACGAGGGCACGGAAAAGGACCCCACGTTCGTCCAGGGGGATATCGATTTCGCGGGTCCTGGGATTTCGGTCCCCGGGGTGCTGCTGGGCCCCGGCGGGAAGGTGTTTGGGAGGGTGCACCCGCAGTATGAGGCGTATGCGGTGAGCGAGTTCGTGAGTGTTAGAGATCAGGGCGCAAAGGGGGATGGCCGCACGGACGATACGGCCGTGCTCAAGGCGGTGTTTGAAAAGGTCAGTCTGTTGTGTCTGGGTACTACTACCCCTGCTCGAGGTGATTATGGGGATTGATGGGTGTTTGTGTGTTTGTGTAGTATGCGGGGTGTAAGATTGTTTTCTTTGATGCGGGGACGTATGTGGTTACGGAGACGCTGACGATACCCGCTGGAACGCGTGTCGTGGGAGAGGCGTGGTCGGTCATCGCTGGATCCGGCAGGCATTTCCAGGACGCGGCGAACCCACAGGTCGTCGTGCGTGTGGGCGAGCCCGGGTCGCAAGGTGTGCTTGAGATTACGGATATGATATTTTCGACTATCGGGCCTGGTGCGTTTTTCCCAGGAATAACGTTTGTGCGTGCATGCTGATTTTTGGACAGCGCCTGGAGCGATTGTTGTGGAGTGGAACGTGAGGCAGCCTGCGGGAGTACAGGGCGGCGCGGGTGCGTGGGACACGCATATTAGGCTCGGAGGCGCGGCGGGCACGAATTTGGAGGTGGGGCAGTGCCCGACGAGTTCGGGAGCGGGCGGGATGGATAGGTGCTCTGCCGCGTTTATGGCGCTGCATATCACGCCGGGTGCAACGGCGTATTTGGAGGTACGGCCGGTCTATCTTTTTTGTGCGGTTGGTGTGCTCATTTTTTTTTCTTAGGGACTGTGGGCGTGGCTGGCGGATCATGACCTCGATGGGGACGGTCGTTCGCAGATTTCGATTTATTCTGGTCGTGGGATTTTGTCAGAGTCTGCGGGGCCTGTGTGGATGATTGGAACAGGTAAGAGTTTTTTATTTGTGGTGTGGCGTTGATTTTTTTTCTGAGTGATTTTTTTTTTGCAGCGTGTACGTATTTGGGAAAGCGATTCAATTGTTTTTGCGCCACTGATCGTTGGGATACAGCCGAACATCACACGCTTTATCAATACAGCCTGGTTAATGCGAGAAACCATTACATGGGACTCATCCAAACGGAAACTGTACGTTGCTCTCACGTGCTGGGGACATAGCGTCGCTGAGGAGACTATTTCAGCCTTATTTCCAGCCGACTCCGCCGGCGCCGGCACCGTTTTCGGTCAGCGCGAGATGGAAAGACCCAAAGCTCCCCGCTGGCCTTTTGTCTGCGTGGGCGCTGCACGTGGCCTCGTCGAGGGATATCGTCGTGTTTGGGGCGGGGTTGTACAGTTTCTTTACTGTGAGGGTTGCTTTGTTGCATTTTGCGTTCGCGGATACTGATCGGCTGTGCAGAATTATAGTCAGGATTGTCTGCAGACGCACAGCTGCCAGCCTCAGATTATGAATGTGGACGCGGCGTCGTCGTCAGTGAGGATGTTTAGTGTGTCGACGGTAGGGTCGACGTATCAGATTAGTGTGGATGGGAGGGGAGTGGTTAATCAGAGTGATAATCGGAATGGGTTTGCGTCGACTGTTACGGTGTGGAAGACATGAAATGAAAACTAGCTGTGTATTTGTAATGTATAATGCGATTCCTTTGAATGTGCGTGGGTGTATTCTACAAGTTTAGCGAGGGGCTACGATGGCCACTAGTACAGAAATATCTGGGGGCAGGGGTTAGTGAAGGAAGTGGACAAGAAAAGGATACGGACCATCTCTTTTTCCGCCGGTAAATTGCTTGCCGACTTGTCGTGCGCGTCGAGCGAACGGGGTTTCGTTTTCTTTGCGCTCGCTGACGGAGCGAGCACGGGAACAGAGGGCCTCGCTGAGCATGCCGGCCATTGTGCTTCTGCGGAGGTGGGAGTCGGCGGGGCAGGCCCAGGTTTGGCGGAAACGGGCGATCTCGTCGAGGACGTCTTCGTCCCAGAGGTTGTCGCTGAGGCCGTCAGAGGCGAGGATGAGTATGTCGCCGGGAAGAACGGGGACGGTGAATATGCGGGCGGTGGTGCGTGGGGTTGGACAAAAGGGGAGTGCGGGAGGTGAGAGCTGGACGGGAGTGTTCCAGGCCCACCACATCTCGTCTGTGCGCCAGACGATCTCGGTGTTGCGGACGACCATGCCCATGCAATCGCCGACATGCGCGAGGTGGACGGCGGGCGGTGAGTCGGAGAGATAGGCGACGAGGGCGGTGGACGAGCCGCAGTGGAGCGGTGAGCCCGTGGGCGTCGTGTGCGCCTTGACGGTCTGGTTGTACGCACGCTCGAGGACGGCCACGACGTCCATGCGGTTGTGCTCGCCGGTGAATTCGGCGGCGGTGTAGTGCATGAGGCGGCGGGCAAAGAGGGCGCTGGGACTGGGGAGGACAGGGAGAGGGGCACGCTTGGACCAGCCGCCGACGCCGTCAGCGACGCCGAGGGCATTGCCGCGGATAAAGTAGGCGTCCTCGCCAACCTGGACGGCGAACTCGAGGGAGTTGGCGGGGTGGGACGGGTGTTTGGGGATGCCGTAAGCCGCGGTGTGGAGGCGGTAGTGGGTGCATGGCTGGCGGAGGAGCAGCGGCGGTCGGAGGGGCGGGCCGTCGGACAGCGGCCATGGGGAGTTGAGCTGGGACAGCGGGATCGGGGCAGACGGATGGGACGGCGTCAGGGCAAGTTGCGGCTTGCTTTCGCGTGGCAGGCGGGCAGGCGGCGGCGGCGGGCCGCTCTCGTGGGGCAACAGGGCAGCCGTCGTCTGCAAGTGCCGTCGTCCCAGGACGCTCGCCAGCCTCTTCATGACTCTGGGCAACAATTTATATTCACGTGATTCTACACCAGCACTCTGAACGCATCCGATCCCCCGCCTTCCAATCCCGCAAGAACAGCCTGCCGCACCGCACCAAGGTATTCTCCAAGCCTCCGTCCGTCTTCATTCACAAAGTCCTCATACAACTTGTACCTCGAGTCTGCAACCGTATTCGCCAGGTGCAGAGCACGCGTCAGGTTCCTAAACAAGAAAATGTAAGAAACGAATACATGAAACGTCGGCACACACTCTTTTATGTGATGGCGTGAACCAACGAGCAGCGAGTGAAGACGGATGATCAGCTCTGGCACGTATATTTGTCTTATACGTATGAGCTCCCGTCTCCTGCGATTACCTAATAACGACCATTAGAGCATTCGACAATCACTTGCACCACACACCTCCAGGTGTCTCTACATCCGTAACCAACCACTCCGACTCCAGAAGCTTCGTAGCCCGCTCATACGCCCCATCAATAACACCCTACCACAATCAGCATCTCATCCACAGACAAAACAAAAAACTACCCTATAATCATCCATCCAAGCCAACCTCGCCTCTCTACTCATGCTCGCCACCTCCAACGCCTGACACTCCACCACCTTGTCCAGCGTCTCCCAGATGACAAAAAACTGCCTATAATGCAGGTACTCTGTCGCCATCTCTTCTGGCTCCCCTATTGCCGCAAGCTCCGGGGGCAACATATCCAGCAGCTGTTTTGCCAGCGTCACCCGGCCCGAAGCTAAAAGCAGTGTCAGCGGTATATCTAGACGTCAGCGAGTTGGACATACCAAGAAAGTAGCGCAGGATGACATTAGATTGCTCGAGTGCAGTGGAATATGTAGTTTCGTTGTACGTCGTCCACTCAATTGAACGAAGGAGCAGGAGCTCCGATGCCGTTGGCGGTGGCTGTAGCGTTATGATCGAGGGAAGCGAGCCGCGCAACGGCGGCAGATCCTACACCGAGTCTCAGCATACGACACGCAACACGAGACCCACGCGCACCTCGAATGCTTTCTCGATTGTTCGCTCAGCAGTCGCGACGGCGACACGATCCATATCCAGGCCATGGTCCCTCGCCCGCGTCAGGGCGAGACGCCGCTCCGACGTGTCGGCCGAAAGTTGCAGCGATACGAGGAACATGGCATAGCGCTCGACCGCATTGTCCCCTAGGGCCCCAGCGTACAGCGCAATGAGATCTCGCTGGCCCGCCGCCTGTGCACATATGAGTCTGACTAGTTCATCAACGGACTAGCAGGCGCACCTCCAGGACCTGGAGATAAGATTCGAGAATGATCTGCGTCGCGAGTGGTGGGACCGGGATATCAATCATCTGGAAATACAAACATAAATGCGCGAAAAAGCGACACAACGGTGCGTGCCTGCGTCGTTCCCAAATGAGTAAACCGACCACGAGTAAAGAGGCGCGCTTACTCTCTCGACGATGTCGGCAATGACCCACTTTTCAATGCGTCAGCGAAATTCTCAAGCATTGTATCCGTCTCGTCGAGAATAATGTGCAGCTGGGAATAATGAAACGCATGTTCCGGGCCCAACCTGTGCCCGGTCAACAATCCATGAGGACAAAGAAAGCAAGCCCACACACACCCTTCGTCAACCGCAACATCCCTCAACGCATCCAACGCCTCACCAACCTCACCAATCCAGTCGCTCTCGTCATCGTCCTCCTGGCCGTCCTCCCTCTCGACACCATCCTCCCAAAAGCCACCTCCAAGCTTTTCCATCTCGCCGCTCTCCCTCTCCTCACACATAATGCTAATCTGTGCCCACAAATGGTCCTCCCACGTCCTGCACGCTCCCTTGAGCACGGTTGCTGTCTGATATGACGGGGCGAGTGCAGCATAGAGTATGCGTTCGTACTCTGGGAGGTTGTTCTGGGGTCGAGGTTAGGGACCAAAGTGCGACAACAAAAAAAGACTGACGTTGAGTGCAGCCCGTATACACGTCGCCTTCCACAGCTTTCGATGTCTGTTCCCCGACCACGCGTCCACATCTTCCTCATCTTCGTCAAACCTTTCAGTTGCTAAGTAATTGTCATTAGTACGTCGGCTCCAACACACACCCGCACGCACAGATGGCACGCCACTGGAACAACCTCGCGCCTCTGATACTGGCAGCTCTCCACGGCTGCCTGGCCTTTCTACACATCTCCATGGCGTCGTCCATCCTTCCGGCTCTAACACACGCGTACAACGCCATAGCCAGATTCTTCTCATAATTCTACGCACCAAATCAGTACCGCTCGCAATCGTATCGTAGGAAAGTGCGCCTTGGGCACAACTCACTGAATCATCAACAGCAAGGCCCCTCCCGCTCTCTCCCCTTCTCGCACACACGTCGGGATCCATCCTGCTCACTAGCGCCTCTTTCCCAGATCCACCGGACCGCAGAGCCTGCATGACGCCGAGCTTGGTGAACCGCCAGTACCCCGTGGTCGCTTCTGGTGCGTAGGGCGAAGGCGCGGTCTCCTGGAGCCACTCTTTGACGACGACGAGTTCGGTGAGGAGCGGGGAGTGGGCCATGATTGTTTGTGCGATTGTGGACGTGGGCGTGTATGGGTTTTCGCGAAGGAGGGCACGAGGGCTGGGGACCCCTGTTTGTTCGGTTTTTCGAGCGCTGTTTTTTGGAGCATGAGTGCGGTTCAGGAGTGGGTTGCCCCCTGCCCCTGCCAGGTAGGAGAGAGAGAGAGAGAGAGAGAGAGAGAGACGTACGGCATGACGGATTGTAATAAGCTCCACGTCCGCTCTTCCATACGTAAGAGCTCTGCGTCGAGCTCGTTGGTGCCCCACGTCTCGTCGATCGTCTGTAGTCTGGTGGTTTCCACCCCGACCCGGCAAAGTCAGAGGGTGAAGGAGGGAGGTAGGGCACGGACTCACTCACTGCGAGCGACAGACGTGGCGCATTCGGGGCGCGAAGCCGGTTTCGGGGTCGAAGATGGCTAGGAGGTCGTCTGCGATGGGTTTGCAGACGGCAAGGACGTCTGCGCATGAGCTGTAGAGAGACATGGCACTGGCAGGGAGAAAATGTGTAACGTGACCGTACTGGTTCACGATATGTAACGTGTGACCAAAAGATCACGAACAAGAATTAGACATGTCATCATTGGGTTGCATTAAATCAAATCTTGTAGCCTTTACAGCCCCTTGTAAGCTCACTGTTTACTTTTGCAAGTTCACACTCATCAATTATACACAGCTTATGTGCATGACACAGTAAGTTTTTCTGTTATCTCTACTTATTCTGTTAACTGCTTTTGCAATGCCCAGCCATCATCCACTAGAATGATTCTGGAGAGCTAAGAGCTTATCAGGATACCTGTATAGCAGATTCCTTGTATAGTGGTGAGGGAGTAATTTTTTCATTAGTTTTCTGATCTCCCACTCCTCACCTGGGCTTTGTTTCAATCTGCAGTCCAGTCACATACATTGCTTCTATAGTGCTTTTTTTGTGTGCACCTGAATTTTTACTCGTTACAAGTTGTAGGATAGGAAAGTGTGGTGAAGGGATCAGATTTGGTCTGATGATGAAATTTTATTGCAGAATGCTATGTAGATTAGTTCTAGTTCCATGATTTGTTTAGCTTAGAGAATAATAAGTAAGTATTATTGCATTAGTATAGAATGGAATTAATTCAAGCTTCAGTGGCAAAACTTGATTTTTGCAGTTTTAATATCTTTCTTGTCATCTCTGTTGATACTTACTTTATCTTATTACAGATCTTGACTCTTTTTTCTTGTTTGACAATATTTTGTTATAGATACTTTCATCCTATTCCTTGTCTAGCAGCTCTTTCAAGGCAGCATACTGAACTGGTTGTATTGTGGGTGTCCACCTTCTCCTTTCTGTGGCATTTTTGACTTTTCCTATCTTCTCTGAAAACAACTGTAGCTTCAAATGCTCAGTTTTGTACTAGATACTTTTAAATAATGTCATATTCTTTTTTGCACTCCTTGCAGGCTGAGCAGCCTTATAATAGTAAGCTATGCACTGATTCTGTTTCTTGGACTGTAAGGGTGATCTCTGGAGGCTATGGCTCAGTCACACAGCTGGCAGAGGGAGATCCAAAGTATATTAGAGTATACTAACAATATTATGTATAATAACTACTCATCTGGCAGAGGAAGATCCAAAGATGTTATCTTGACTGGGAAAGTCAGCTACTTAGTGGTTACATGATCATCAGCATAGACTTGTGTTAATGTGTCACACAACCTCAGTTGTTCTCTATCATCTTGACGGATACTGAGGTTGTGAGTTCTTAGTTTTTCCTCTTTTTTAATTCATGTTAAACTTATTTCATATGATACAGTTTGTCTCGTTAACTAGGTATTATAATTATAGTTGTTCTCTATCATTTTGATGGACACTGAGGTTTTTGTCTCATTAACTAGCTGTCAGACCCTGGCACAACAAAAGAGAACAAGTTTAAAGATTCTCTATGCTAGGTTGGATGCTTCTGGGGCCTCTGAAACATGAGAAACAACTGTATAGTACAACAAAATCTTAAAAACTCAAAAATTGCCTAAATAAACAACTATACAAACAAGGCAGGAAAACTCTGGACTTAAGAAGTCAGAAAGGCAAACTCCAGCTTATGTAAGCAGTCTAAAAGCAATACTGAAAGGTCCACACTTGTCTGAATGATAGCTAAAGAACCAGAGCATCTCAAAGGCTGAAAATAGTACTAACAGATAGTGTTGAAAGAATAGAAACAGTAAAATGAGAATGACAGAAGAAATAAGAAAATGAATGAAAGGAGAGTGAAGGAAGGAAGAAATGAAGAGTCTCCTGACATGGACTAGTTCTGTAAACTATGTGATATTTTTTTTATTTAAATCATATTTCATGCAGGGCAATGTTGCATAGTATAGCAGAGGTCTATCTAAGGTGCCACAAGAGCTACAAGATTTCACATTCCTCTATGTATGTGGAGAATAAATAGATTAGCTTTTCTAATTTATTTTAGATCACACTCTCTTAGTATTCTCAAAGGCATGAAGCAAATTGCTTTGAGGTATTTAGCTATGTATTGCTATGTAATTATGATTTTTACCCCAACTTTGATAAGAATAGGGCACATCTGCTTATTCAAGCAACAATCTGGAGTGCAAAAAAAATATTGACAGACCTGATTTTCTAGAAAGCACACCACTCTGAGTCCTATAATGATCTGCTGTTTGCAATGATGATATCATGTAGTTTCTGTGCTTGCTATAAGACAGGCAAATTAACCCAAAAAACAGTAAAGGAACATGGATTGGAGAGAAAAAATCAAATACTTGTCATTGAAATATACTCTGGGTCCTGCAGGTTATTATTTTCCATATCATAAAACCAATCCTTTTTCTCAGAGTACAGATATTTTATCTATGCACCAATTCAATATTGTGGAAATATGTAACTATTCAAGATAAAATCCACAGCCTTCATTGAGCTCTTTCATTTGGAAAGACAACTTCACTTATGATTGCTGGGCCACAACAACAGAATGGCACAAAAATAGGATTCAAAAAAGCTTGTCCAGAATTTACTACTCTCTTCCTATATACCTGTTAAAATAAGGTTAGAAAATGAAGTTTGAGACTTATTTCTCTTGACCATGAGCTTGAAATCCCATCTACTAAGTTAGATTGTCTCAATTACTCCTTTGATCATAGATCCAAAGTCAACCATTGTAAGCTATCATGCTTACACATAACTGGTAGAAGACAGTTAGGAGTGACAAAAAGGTCAAGAAAGTCCATGACAAAGCTTGGAAGAATTCAAAGAATAAATGTGTTTTAGATATTAAAGGCACTCAAAGTGACACTAACCAACATAGCTGATGCTTATGCCGGCCTCATGCTTATAGGAACTGTTGACTTGGTAATGGAGACAATGGAAAAATGCCTTTTTCTAAGGGAAAAAGTTGCCAAAGAAATGGCATGACACATTTCTTTGTCACTTTTTTTGGTGGAAATAGGTTTTGGCACCAGTAGTATCTTTGGCATTGTCTGGCTATTTGACAATAGTTTTTTTACCATATTAATACTGTTGTAATTAGCTATATCAAATCCTACTTTCTGATCACTCCATAGTAAATATTATTTTTTAGTGCACTCTTTGAAATAAAGCTCTTGATTTGTGCTATTTTTTACAACACTATAAGGTGCAATATAATATGTTTCTAGAAATGATAAAACCTTAGCACATGGTGTCCATAGCTTGGCATCAGTGCTTAGACTCATTAAGCATCACTTTCTTTTTATCAACTTATTTTATTAACATGTTCATTAGAACTTGTCAAAAACTCTCAATACTTAAAATGTCTAATCACTGCTGGCAGTGAAACCTATTTTCTCTAGAAAAAGAAGGAAAACTGTCATGCTACTTCCATGTTGTTTTTTTCTAGGAATTATGTAAGCAATTCTTTGCTGCAAGAATTAAAAAAATTTATGCCTTTCTCTGAACTGTTTCTGAAATAAAAATCATAAGACTTTACCATCATGTTGCTGGCAGAGATAGCATGGAAATTTTGAAGAAATTTTATTGCATGTTTATTTCTGAAAGAAGAATTATATCAAGCTTCTCAACAAACATTGAAAGCTATCATGTATTTTTTTTTTCATTTCTCCTTGAAAGATTTATCTTTTTCTCTAGTAAAAAGAAATTGAAAGCTTACTATTGATGACTAGTTGTGTTCCCTTAGGAAAACATGAAACAGAAATTTCTTATGCCATTTTCAACATATCAATTTCTGATGGAGGAAGCCTTTGAACAAACAAATTTTTCTTTTTCTACAGTTGAAAAGCTGGCTAAAAACAGATGACAAGTTTTTTTTAACTCTTTTTTCCATCAGAAACAAATTTTGGTTACAGCAGTGAGCTTTTAATTCATCTTTACCAGAGAAAAAGGAGAAGTTTTTCAAAGAAAAATTCAAAAAGAAATACATGATGGCTTTCAATGTCTGTTGAGAAGCTCAATATAATCTCTCTTTCTGAAATAAACATGCAATGAAATTTTTTAAATATTTCCATGCTATATCTACCAGAACCATGATAGCAATTGATAGATGATTTTTATTTCAGGAACAGTTCAGAAAAAAATATAAATCTTCCTACCTAGAGAAAAACAACATGGAAGTCACATGACAGCTTTCCTTCTTCCTTTTTTAGAGGCAATCAGGTTCTGCTGTCAGCAGTGAATGCTATATAAGTTAGAATACCATTACAGTGCTTAGCTAAATTAAGTCTCATCAATATACTCAAGAAAGAGCCAAATGTCAAAATTGATGCTAGATGTATTATATGTATATGCTCTCAGAAAGACAAAGAAGAAGGAATTGCATAAGCACTGATGACATGTGCTCAGAAAAGAATTGATGTTAGATGGATGTGCTCTCAAAAAAGAGCTGATGAATCAATGTATACACATCTCAGAGAAATATGATGCTAGTTAGACATCTGTATGCAGCCAAAATTTTGAAGTTAGCTTATTTGCTAAGCTGTTAACTAGAATCAGGTAGAAGGGTTCAATATTCTGACAAATCTCACATCAGCAGTTCCAAAAGAGCCAAAGTTGATAAATAAGATAAACAGATAAGGCTGGACTTCCACATGATTGCATAAGTAAATATTCACAGATACATACAATTATTGACAGCAGAGTCGAGTTCTTCAAATGTACCTTGCCAGACTCTACTGTGAATAAATTCTATTTCTTATTCTACAGTTGGTGATATAGAAGCCAAGTCTGAATCTTCATCTATGAGCATTATTTGCAAAACACGAGCATCAATTATCAAATCCAATGAATTTAATAAAAGCATATGTACTGTTTTCAAACTCATGTACTTGTTGGTCATGTAGCAATTGTAACAGCAGAAAGAACACTTGCAATATATGGCCCAGATTTAACATGTGTTCTAATAGATTACATAGTGTCTGTAATCTTGAAAGCATTGTTTCTTACTTGTGCTAGAAATTGGAGAAGAATAGAGAAAACAAAAGATAAAGGCAGTAGATCCAAGTTTGAAGTTTTGATTAGACCACAGGAAAGTATATTAATAGTAGTCTTCTATATTATATGATCACCAAGTTGTCAGACACTACACCCACAGCTAGGGAATTTCGGCCTACACCTTACGTTTTTGCAAACGGCTGTAAATGGATATACACACCTGATAAG
>QGOA01000149.1:0-24538 GCA_003313075.1 Termitomyces sp. MG16
CGGTCTGGTCTGATTCAGTGTCGTGTGTGCACACTAAGCTCTCTAAACTTCGTAACTTCGTTACACAAAGGGCACTATGGGCGCTGCGAGCGCTACTACCAGGAACCGTTGTCACGCTTGGCTGCGTCAAATCTGACGTATGCGGGTGTGGTGACGGGGCTGCCGTCAGTACCATGGGCGCATCGGCCCGTGGCAGAGTCGTATGAGGAGCCTGCGCCACAAGCGCAGAGGTTAGCAGTGCCAGACGTGCTGTTGGGCAGACTGGAAGCAGCAGGACAGCCAGTCCCTGCAACTGCGTCCTTCCTGCAGGACAGTCTGGCTGTGATGGTGATGGAGGGATTGCTTGACCAGATCAAGCTGATGAAGAGGCAGCGCATCGCAGCACTGGAACAGATTGAACGTGCATCTAAGCGAAAAATTGCCACGTTTGAGGAACCAACCACCGAGGTCAAGAGGGCTAAATATCAGCCCAGTCGACCAGTCGAACCTCCACAGGCAAGGATGCCATTGGACGTGCAATTCGCATGCCATGAGCAGCCTGCTCAGCCCATTGCTTTGTCATCACAGTTACCTGATCCGGGCCCTCAGGCCTCCTCAGAGTCGCTGGCTGCAGTTAGTGAACCCTTGGCAGGACTGTCCCTGGGTCAGCAGGAAACTGCATCATCCTGGGCCCCACTGCTAGGGGGCCCAAAACTGTCGCTGTGGCGCCAAGAGCGCCCATTACCGTTATTCTTTGAGCTGAGCCTGGAGGGAGAACTCTGGCGTGAAATGCACCTGCTCCTCAGGTAGCTCAGCCACCATTCGAATCTTCTGCCCCAGTCAAGTCAGGGTCTGCATGCCAACATTGAGGCCATAAGCCTTCTCTTGATGCCTCCAAGCTGGAGGTGATAGAGTTCCTGGCTGGCATTCCCGCACAGGCCAGGAAGGTCTTGATGTTGTTTTTGTTGCCTGTTACCATGCCTGCACCGCAGGCACACTTTTCCATGGTCATCTTGACCACCGACCCTCGCTCTCCTGAGCAATATGACGGTCTGGTGGCGACCTCGAGGAATTGTCCCATGCCTGAAAAAGGCAAAGCACCTGTGGCCTCCTTATCTGACGAGAGCGACTATGGAGAGTTGAGCTCGGAGCATGAGGAGGAGGCAGAGGAAGGGGAATCAGTGGCAGACCGATTCCAGCGAGTATCGTGCAATAAGCGCATTGCAAAGAAGAAGGCAATTCGCGCCAAGGAGCTGCAGGCCCTCAAACAGAGGTCCAAGGATGAGTTTTCACAGAGAATTCCTGATGGATTGGGGGTGAAGGTGTGGGGACCACTTGATATCGAGTGAACAAACTCGTGCTTCAGAGGAGCACTCAGCCACTGCACTTATTATTCGTATCATTCAAATACTGTGCTGTTGGGAACCAAGGCCAATCGGGCAGCGGCATATGAGTTTTCTTCTGGGCACTGTGCTGGCATTCCTGCCAGCGTTATTTACAAGTATTCTCCTCGTGGCCTTCCCCGCACTCCATTAGAGCTGGATCAGCTCTACAAATACTATTTGAACAAGCATGCTCCCTGTTGCAAACAGATTACCGCCTACCTCCTCATCACGGAGCTTCAGATGTTTGCTCAGCGAACTGATGAGTCACTATATGACCAAACAATGATGCTCCTGATGAAGGACCCTCGCTACCAAACCCTTGTCAACTCAATCCAGGGGGCTGACGACCTTGTGCTCATCGAGCACCGACACATTCCGGGGTGCTTTCTGCGCACAAAAGAAGATGGCTCAACTGCACTGTGCGTAATGCGCACTCAAGACCCTGCCACACCGTTCGACCTGGATCAGCTTGCGCAGTACGTGCTGATCTTTGGTTGTCCAGGTTTGGAAAACACATATCAAGGCATTGCGGTTGATCATGCCTACCGCATGCACTGGCGAACTCTCTTTGAGTTTGCCTTATGCCAAGCTCTTTGCGCTAACAGCGCAGCCAAGCCCGTGATCGTGCGGCGCATGACCCTCGTCATGGCCTGCCCGGGTCTTTACCGCGAGGCTATTGCCTCTTATAATGCCATGTTCCCAGACCAGCCGTTTGAGCCCCAGAGAGGGCCCCAGCTGGAACTCCACCCCGTGCACATACCAGACAAATTTGCACAGAACTTTTTGGATGATGATGTGTTACACGTCTTACTGCACAACCAGATACCTGCCGACTGGGTGGACCACACGTATACATATGGAGTGGTCTTCCTGGAACAGCAATTCCATGTCCCCACGATATCTATGGACATCTTCCACAACATCAATGACGAGTGCATGGAGCGCTTGAATGAATACGGTATCCCTCCCGCAATCCCACAATGGGATGGATGGTGAGAGATGACCGAAGATGATCATTATTGTCTTATGTTCAAGCACGACAAGGAAAGTCGTCTTCCCAAAAACCCCGAGGCCAATGGCCTCTACTATCTCATCGGCATGGACCCAAACCAGGTCCGCCTCCAAAAACGCATGGCAGTGCATGACCTGCCTGCAGCTGACATGGACCCAAGCCAGGTCAATCTCCTATCACGCATGGCAGAGCATGGTACGCTCACCACCAAAGCTTCAGCGATTAACGTCGCACTAACTGAGTCTATGGTGGTAGACATGCCTGTAGTCGAGGGGCCTATCACCCCACCAAGGACGGAATCGGCGCCTCCCCCTCCTGCAATTAACGTTGCACTGGAGGAGGAGTCAATGGTGACTGAGACGGGAGCGGGTGCAGGAGCATTGTTGGACGGGTCCTAGACCCATATTTTGTTGTGTAGGTACCTCTAAGTAATTCACTCGAAACATTTAAGCTGATACGCACTCCAGAGTTGCATGTAGATACAGCGGACCCAGAAGAGGGGTCACTCAAGTTTTGTTTTTATTTTGTTATATACATTCATACTGCATCTACTGCTGGCGCAACATGCGCATTTGTCTGATAAAGACTGATTCCTATTGTGTCTAGATGACACATCTATGCTGCGAATAAATGCTAATGTCTTGCAGCCACACAATACGTGTGTTAGTCATTTGTTGTGTGCACTATTGTGCACCCTACATCTTGCTCCAACTCCCTTCCTAAGACCGAGTATTTGGTCTCATTGGGGGGTATGTAACGGAGTCACACGTAGTACTAGCATCAACAACGCTATAATTATTCAGTAGAGTATTACATAAGACAACATCTTGTTTTCACTCTAAGTACTAGTCAAATCTGATACTGCGGTCTGATTTAGCACTGTGTGATACATACAAGATAGTTCTAACTCGTAACCCCAGGTTACACTATCTGTCGATGGTCGGCTCGCTCTTGTATGCAACTCAAACTTGACTGGACATTCAATTCGCCATCAGTCTAGTGGCTCAATTTGCCAACAACCCTGGGATCCCTCACCTTACTGCTTGCAAGCGAATTTTACGATATCTAAAAGGCACAAAACACTATGTACTAGTATTGGGTGGATTCCCAAACAACGAATTAAACCTTGTAGGGTGGAGCGATGCCAACTGGGCGCAGGATCACTTTGATCGAAGGTCCATCAGCGGATGGTGTTATGACATCAACGAAAGCATTGTGTCCTAGTCCTCCAAAAAGCAGCTCGGAGTTGCTACTTCCACTGTCAAAGCTGAGTATATAGCCTCTGCTAACGCCACAAGGGAGGCGATTTGGCTACGGAACTTACTGAATGATCTCGATTTTGGACAAGTAGGTGCAACAACTATTTATACAGATAGCGCTGGAAGTATTGCACTCTCCAATAATCCTGTTGGTCATTCTTGTGCCAAGCACATTGACATACGTTACCATTTTATACACGATCAAATCAAAAGAGGCAATATAAAATTGCAATACGTATCAACACATGACATGATAGCCGATACATTAACTAAAGCCTTACCTCGCAAAACTTTTATCAAATACCAAAACAAACTTTGAGTTTTATCTCCTCTGTTGCTGTCTAGTGGGAGTGTCAAGGGAAATGATGTCTGACTGCGAAGATTTACCTCAACTTGTAATCATACATGACTCATTCATGACATACGTTTCTCCAATTTCTATGTATATGTCTTTTCTTTTCATTGCGTCATAAAACTTCTTCAAAATTTGAAATGTTTCACTTTTAGGTATAAAAGGTATACAATTACCTGGAGTTTGAATCGTCTCCGACTTCGAACTTCAGGTAAGATACATGACATATTTACTTACTTGTACTGAATCGTCTCCGACTTTGAACTTCAGATTGTACTACATACGTGAATACATATATATTTTGCCTTATGCTGCAACATAGATAGGCTACAGATTTGTAGATATCGAGAAATAAGTGAAATGAAAAGTTTGAGGCTAAAGATGAGTTTAATGAGACACTAAATGCGGTGAATGCGATTGTATTTACGCAACAGAAGCCTATCCCGCTTTGTTAACTTTGTCCAATGGGCTGGAAATTGTCTTCCTCATAGTAGATTGTAAGAAGAGCAATAGATAGGTTACAGATTAGTAGATATTGAGAATATAACCAAAATGAAATAAGGTTCAAGACTAAAGATGAGTTTAATGAAAAATCAGATGAGCCTGTGCCGCTTTGATAGCTTTGTCAAAAGCCCGCGGTTTGACAACAAGCCACCAAATCCATCCAACATCCACGACTGACATTGCAGTGATAACGGCACCGAGAGACATGATTACCAGAGGAGATGTTTTTTCAACTGAGGCAAGGGTAGGATCTAGCCCGTCATCTCAGACAGACACAAACACAGCCATGAGCATGAATATGGCTCCTCTGCAAAGGATTGGTAAATAATAGTGGACAGAACAGCGACTTACCAGGAGAGTGCAATAGCAGAGAGTGCAACAATGGTCCATGTGTTAGAATCTTATTCTTCCTGAGAATAACGGCAAGTTTATTCCTCAGTCTCATACAAGTGACTGCATGTCTGTACCTAAGAATAACGGTAAGTTTATTCTAAGGTATCATTAGTGTGTGGAGGATTGATGTAGGATGGTTTACACACCCTCAGTCTCGTACAAGTGACTGAGGGTTACTTTTGTACATGGTCTGTATATATATGTCCAGGGTGACAATAGTATCATTATCCATAAAGCATAAAGTGTGTGGCATGAGTAGCCATTAATGTGATATGTGTGATAGTGATGGATGACATCGTAGTTGATGGTGCTTTGATTCAGCATGCTAACACCATGGCATATACAAACATGATTGGTGGTGGCATTCAACATCCTGTTCACAGAAGAAATTTAATAGAGGTTGATGATCATATGAAAAAATATGACCTGATACCATATAATAGCAAAGTTCTGGCTGCAGAAATATTCCTTGCTAAAATGGTACAGCAATATAATTGCTGATAGCAGAGCAGGGACAAGATGTGTCAGGGGACTCCTCATTTCTTCCTTCACTCTCCTTTCATTCATTTCCTTATTTCTTCTATCATTCTCTCATTTTGTTGTTTCTATTCTCTCAACACTATCTGTTCATACTATTCTTAGCCTTTGAGGTGCTCTGGTTCTTTAGCTATCATTCAGACAAGTGTGGGCCTTTCAGCACCACTCCCAGACCACTTATATAAGCCAGATTTGCCTTTCTGACTTCTAAAGTATGTGGGTTTTACATGGTTTTTGCCCATGCAAAGGGGCTCATCAGAGGGCTTAACTGCTACCCTAAACCGTCCCACAATTCTATAGAGATGTGAGTTCTCTATAGCACATATATGCCATGTGTCTACCCAGCATAGAATTTACTGAGGGAGAGTATAGCAGCCTGTGCATCCTGCCTGGACAGGACCAGCCCAGGGACCCTGAACAGGTAGGTATTACAGGTGGGGAAGAGCATCTGGCCAAGGCCCACTTGCCACATTGGACTCCTGTTCTGATGAGAGCCAAGAGCCAATGCCTGGCACACTTTGAATTACACTGTGTGACTTTTGTGACCCATGACATTGCACATTGTGCAAGCACCCACAGGGTACAAGTGGTTGGGTCATGATGTGCAGTGCAATCAGTGTTCACCAAAGTTGTGGCTGGAAGTACCCTTGGAAAACCTCCCTCTGTGATGCTTGAACCACAGACTGGAGTTTTCCTGCCTTGTTTGCACAGTTGTTTGTTTAGGCAATTTTCAAGTTTTCAAGGTTTTGTTATACTGTGCAGCTGTTTTCCATGCTTCAGAAGCCCCAGAAGCATCCAACCTGGCATAGGAAATCCTTAGACTTGTTCTCTTTGGATCTCCCTCTGCCAGGTGAGTAGTTATTATGATATTGTCAGTATATACTTTAATACACTTTTTCCTCTACCAGCTGTATGACTAAGCCACAGTCTCCAGAGGTCGCCCTTACAAGATGGAGTATAGACATATATATATAAAAACATGTAAGGAGATCTCCACTTTTTTCAGGCAGCTGCAGAAGCACTGAAAATCTGTAAGGGCAACCTCTGGAGGCTATGGCTCAGTTATACAGCTAGCAGAGGGCGATTCAAAATATATTAGAGTATATACTAACAATATTATAATCACTACTCACCTGGCAAAGGGAAATTTAAAGAAAACAAGTTTAGGAATCTTCTATGCCAAGATTGATGCTTCTGAGGCCTCTGAAACATGGGAAACCACTGTACAGAACAACAAAACCTTAAAAACTCAAAAATGCCTAAGCACAAATAAGAGGCAAACTCTGGCTTATGTAAGCAGTCTGTATGCAGTATTGAAAAAGCCACATTTGTCTGAATGATAGCTAAATATCAGAGCACCTCAAAGGCTAAAAGTAATACTAATAGATAGTATTAAAAGAATAGAAATGATAAAAAGAAAAATAACAAATAAAAAATGAATAAAAAGAGAGAGAAGAAATGGGGAGTCTCCTGACAAACTATTGCTAGAGTGACAGCTTATATAAACTACTACTAGAGCAATAGCTTATATAAACTATTGAGCTTACATAAACTATTGCTGAAACAACAGCTTATATAAACTACTATTGGAACAACAGCTTACATAAACATCTGCCAGAACGATAGCTTATATAAGTACATTCCAATAGACAGAGAACTGATTTGACACAAGCTTCTAAAAAAATCCAAAAAGTTTTTATAAATACTAAAAACAATGTGGTCTAATTTTCAAAAATAACAGTAAATAAAAAAAATAAAGCAATGACTGCTAGAGCAAAAAATTATCATATAACTGTATAGTTTTCATGCATGCTCCTTTTTCTAGGTATCAGATATAATAAATTACAATAATAAACAAGACATTTGACAATATGATAGAAAATGAAACAAATTACATATATTTACAAAAAAAAATTTAAAAAATATACATATATATATATGAAAAAACTGAATCTCTCAACTTGGTGAAAAAAATAATAATGCACTCAACACAGAAAAAAAACAACCTAAAATATATAGAAAATAAAAGTATGATCCTTTAAAATCAAAAAATTTGATTGATTATCCAGCAGAAATAGCAGAAAAAGAGAGAAAATTTAAACACACATAATAGCCAATAGAAATAGTCAAAAAGGAGCAAATTTTAAGGACATAGCTGGTAAAAATAGTCAAAAGATCAAATTTCAAGAACATAGCTGGTAAAGTTAGCTGAAAAGAAGCAAATTTTGAAGACATAGCCAGTAGAAACACAGCAATAGCTGAAGTCATATAAGAGGCACAAATTTTGAGGACAAAAATGCATGCCAAAGCAGGTAGTAAAACCTCAGTCTACTAAAGTAGACTTTGGAACTACATGATCTTACTGTAAATTGATATGATGTAAATAAATATTAATCTAGTATTGTAAATTCATTACATATTGACTGTCCAGTTTTCTCAGTACTGAATTTATGGTAAATTCATTTGATCTGTCTATCTGCTCATGTATGGAATGCAGGTTTGCCAGATATCAGTGGACCTACTCCTAGAATCTAACTGTCTCTACCCAAATATTTCCCATTCTTTTTTTTAGAACTGCAAAAAGCAAGCAATAAATCCACAGGATGCAGGTCCATCAGATGCCAGCAGATCCTTTTCACCCTCTTTCAATTTACTATAAGATACCTCTACATACAGGAAGATTTCTTTAAACATTAGCTAGCTCACATGCTGACATCCACTACTGTCTACTAACATCAACAGCAGATGCCCATGTGTAAGGGCAACCTCTGGAGGCTGTGGCTCAGTCACACAGCTGGCAGAGGGAGATCCAAAGTGTATTAGAGTATATACTGACAATATCATAATAACTACTCATCTGGCAGAGAGAGATCCAAAGAGAACAAGTCTAGGGATTTCCTATGCCAGGTTGGATGCTCTGAGGCCTCTGAAGCATGGGAAACAACTGTACAGTATAACAAAACCTTAAAAACTTGAAAATTGCCTAAATAAACAACTGTACAAACAAGGCAGGAAAACTCCGGACTTTGGAAGTCAGAAAGGCAAACTCCAGCTTATATAAGCAGTCTGGAAGCAGTGCTGAAGGGCCCACACTTGTCTAGATAATAGCTAAAGAACCATAGCACCTCAAAGGCTGAGAATAGTACTAACAGATAGTGTTGAGAAAATAGAAACAGCAAAATGAGAGAATGATAGAAGAAATAAGGAAATGAATGAAAAGAGAGTGAAGGAATAGGGAGTGAAAGAAGGAAGAAATGAGGAGTCCCCTGACACCATGCATCCCCTTCCCTCTTCCTCTTCTTTCAACCCAGCACTAATAGGCTTCTACTTGGGCTGAGCACATCAAGGGACATTGTAGGCCTACTGACACTTGTCAGCCTGGAGACTCAAGTGACCTTCTGGGACATAGGACATCTTTGGCTTTGGCACCTCAATACAGGCTTTATTTACCAGTCTCAACCACTATTTACTTGCCATTCAGCACCCACTATTTATTGACTTCAAGGACTTCAGAGGCTCAGAACTCATAATGCTAGCATGACAACAGGGAGGTGACTCTGACCAAACCCCAATCAATTCCAAAAGAGGTATTATTAGGCACTGCCATTTGTCAAGGCACCTTAATCAGAAGTATAAAAGATTAACAACAACAGAACCAGGATATACTAAAACCTGACATTTTAACCTATCAGAAAGAGATACAATATTCAGCACTGATAGGCTTCTACTCAGACTGAGCGCATTGAGAGACACTATTGACCTACTGATACTTGTTAGTCTAGAGACTCAAGCAACCTTTCTGGCACAGGATGTTGCTGGCTTTGGCACTTCAATATGGGTTGACTTACCAGGCTCAACCACTAATTATCAGCCATTTTACCATCCAACAATCATTGACTTGAAGAACTCAGGAGACTCAGGACTCATAGCACTAGCATAGTTGCAAGAAGGTGGTCTTGATCAAACTCTGATCAATTCCAGAAGGGGGTATCATTAGGCACTACCAGTTATTGAGGCACCTCAATCAGAAGTATAAGGAATCAATGATAACAAGACAGAATATACTCAAGCCCAACATTCCAATCTATCAGGAGATGGTACAATGTTTAGTGCCGAAATTAGCGCTCATGGTGTCTGTTGAGGATTTTCCAACTATACCCCAGAGCAAACCTTAATTTGTTTTTGTATTTAGACAAGCCACCACAAATGTGCCACCCTCAGTCAGACTACACATGCTAAGTGTGACTGAGGGTGAAGTGCTCTTGCTTACCTCTATGTACAGTCTGTTGACATTCTCCTGAGACTGATTTACTGTATTGCTCTATGGGTAATAAACAGTTGGACTACACATACTAAGTGTGACTGAGGACTGATTTACTGTATTGCTCTACAGTATAAGAATGTAAAAATTAGCTTCTGAAGTGCTAAGATGTGCTGCTCCAAGTAGTACCAATGTGCCAAAGTGAGATGCTTGAATTAGCACAGATATCTATCTATATTGAGTGCTCACCACCATGCTATTTGAACAATCAATGGCAACAAGTATGAGTTCCAGTATATAGAAAATGAAATTGCAACTTAACAGACCACAAAGACACACTAAGCTGCAGAATTAATGTCTTCTTGGCCCTGGTTACACATATTCCCACTCTGGATACCTATACTGCCTCTTTAATGTCCCAATCTTCCCAATCCTTCCTTCTCCACACCACCCTCTCCCCCATTTCCCCACAATTCCTATGCTTATATTGTGAGATACCCTTGTTGGTTCAGATGGTATAGGTACTAGGGGCGACTTGGCCTGAGGTTGCATGTATCAAGATAGGGAATGGGTCATCAAGGAGCTTCTCAGTAATTTCCCGATTTTCCACCACTACACAGGAAACAGTATTGTTTAGCTCCACGCATTGCTGGCACATAGCGTGACCATGCTTGGCTAAAGAGCAGTAAGTGCATTTGATGTACCCATCAATAAAGAATTCCAGGTCGTCGAAAATGTCTATACCCACTATACCGAATTCAAGTGCGTAGTTCGGCTGGATGAACTTGGGGGTTCTGATGACATTCTCTTCCCCTCAGTGTGGGAGGGCGATTTTTCAACTCCTTTACATCGCCTTTTTTAATACGATGAAATCTGACCATCTCCCCAGTCATGGTACATCCTTGATATTCAACATGGTTCTCTTTGAAGTACCTTTCCAGTTCGTCCTGGAGACATGTTACTCCTATCTTTGTTTCATCTCTAAACCATACAATCCGTGCTTTGTCATAACATGGGGCAATGTTCCATTCAACATCCAGTTTTCCTTTTGAGGCTTTAAGCGTATATTGTCCATTAGTTCAGAGCGGGGCCTCCACTTTATCCAATTATGGTGTAGTCCAGAGGCTTTGCAAATGCTGAGGTTACACTATCTCGAATAGGGGGAAGAACTTGGAAATCAGCAGGAACTCTTCCAGCATTCAGATTCCTTCAAGCTGTCAGGTAGAGGAGCCTGAGTTGCTCCTGTCTAACTCACGTACAATGAGTTCAACTCCCACAGACAACTGGGACTGGGCATCTAGCATATCTTGGTTGACTGCGTCCTCTGGCACTGGGCCAAGGGTGGGGACAAATGGAGACTCTGCGGCAAGCAGAGTATCCATGCCTCTGCTGCTGTCACTAAAGGAAGAGAATGGATCACAGGATAAAGGTAGGAACGGGACGTAGAGTAGCGCTTGAGCAGCCATGCTATGTGCGGCCCCTTCAAAATATGATTGAATTCTCGACTAGAGCAAATGAAAGGGCTGATACTACAATGTTACAGAAGTTATTTACTAAATAAAAGGGAGAGGAGGGAGGGTGAATGAAAAGAAATGAGACGAAACTATTTTACACAGAATAGATCTACAAATTTTGGGGTAAGATGGCCTTACACGGCTATGGCCAGCAAAGGCTTACTATAGCTTATCAAACTTGTGGTGATCAAAGTTTTCCCAGATACAAGTTCGATAGAGCTGCAGGGAGAGATGAGGAAGAGGCTCATCATTGTGGGGTGGTTGTCTCACCTTGATTTGCAGAGTAATATAAAAAAGGACGAGAAGGTGGAATGAACAAGGTTCTGTACTCTGCAAATCAACTTAAGGTGAGTGATATGGGGTGAGAGAGCGGCTGCGTGCTCACCTGTGCTGTGCTGGAACAAACAGAGGGAGATGGCAGCACAAGGAGGAAGGTGAAACTTTTTGGCCCTGCTGCTCCCGACCCGGCGTCTGCCACAACTATGGCACCATGCCAAGAACGGCTTGAAGTTTCTTTTGTGAGAGTTCATTTGAACGTGAACGTGAACAAATATCGTGCAGAGGCCTCCGAAAAGGCTCCTTACCCTTGGAACCCACCTTTACGCCGATCTCAGATTTGAAATAAGTCTTTAACTCTTGCTTTAGATTCGGACAAAAGTTTTAGGTGTTGTTTATTAAGGATGTGCTTTTGGGGCGAGTATTAGCCTTGTACAAGGTGTATGGGATCAAATTTAGAACAGGATACTGACAGTGAAATAAAGCCCCAGAAATAGAGATGAAAGACAAAGACAACCAAAAAAAGACATTGAGACTAGATCCAAAATAAAGGGATGGGAAAGGAGGTATGAAAGTCGGAAGGTTCGAAAGAGGAAACAGGAAACTCTCAAACCGATCAGAGCTGAAGAATGTGCATTATCGCTCACACTCTATAAAAAAAATGGTTCTAAAGTGACCAAAATCCAAAAAAAAAAATGGTGTGAAAGGAGGTCGGAAAAGAATAAAAAGAATGGCATTGTTTCGCAAGACGGAAAATGTTAATTATAAACCTTGTCGGAACAAGGCCGGGAATGCGGCAGAGACCAAAACCAGTAATTACACGTGATTAAATGTCAGACCCTGAAAAATGTGCACTATCGTTCGCACACCATAAAAACCCACTACTAAAGTAGCGGGAATGTGCACTATCGTTCGCACACCATAAAAACCCACTACTAAAGTAGCGGGAATATAACTTGTTACTTTACATCGCGGTCTACGATGCGCACTCGCTCATCGGCCAAACGACCTCATCAGGACCCTACTACCAATCAGGATCCTAACCCTGACTCGCCGGCAACATCCTCAGACGAGACCCCTGAACAGCTGATTCGTCGAGCCAGCAAGGGCCAGACATACAAAGAACTGTCTTCTTTGATATTCTCCGATGCATCTTCACAAGAAATAGAAGCTTGCTATATGCCAATCTTTAAAGAACTCGCCCAACTCATTTGTGGCAGAGACGACATACCAGTGCCGCCAGCAAAGGCGTATCGCAGTTACTTTTTCTTGTTGCTCAATCCGGTTTCTGAGTCCAGACCCGAGGGGTCTCCTGAATTGCAGGTATTAATCGATTACAGTTAGTCCTTCATATTATGCTACTCGTCGTTTCTGACTCACTTCAATAGTCAATGCCGAAGACAAGAAAAATCCTCGTCAAACTTACGAGCCAAGCCCCGGTGAGTATTCAAGATAGTTCCGTTCTCATCCTCGGATACTTAGCAGAAATGCTTTCCCTAGAAGTCTTGGTTGCAATAAAAACAGCTTGGGAGACGGACTATGTGGGCAATGGCCATCTTATGCTACAAGGAGCCATGAATCAGATGTATATAAAGTCTATGGATAGGCCATACGGGAATACCGGTGCCATAATTCAGGGTTCCGGTACTGGCAAATCTCGCCTAGTTGATAAGCTCTCCTGGTTCATTCTAACGATCCCAATAATTCTGAGACCGGAAAGTGATATACTAGGTGCATGTTTTCGTTCCATTCTGTGCATTGAATTTGACCTCCAGGTGAAGGCTTCCCACTTGGTGATTTTGCGAATGGAGAACCAATAGTCAACTTCTTCTGCGGATTCAAACTGAAGTCGGCACTCCACGTTCAACGCCGCTACCTTCTGTTCTTAGTGAATATCATTCAATCCGTCAGTGATTGGGTCGATCTTCAGAAGGCGGCGGGGGTTACGACTGAATGTCTTGCGGCAGAATGGCATAAGTATATTGATGATCCTCGCAGCGAAGTACGCACACAGATGTATACAGCAGCGACTAGTCAAGTTCCTCCTAAATACAAAGGGCTAGAGGATATACTGAACGAGAAGGTTCAATTTGACACCATTCAAAAACGAGGTTTGCGATTTTTGATAGGGGTCAACAACTTGGTGGTGATATCGTTTTGCAGTACGGACATTCATCAACTCAGTTTCGAAGCAGATCAAACCTGAAGGGAGCAAATCAGAACCTGCTATCCTTTTCTATTTTGACGAAGCACATCATCTTACCAAGACCACAGTAACAGCTGGAGTACCTGAACGCACAGCTTATCAGTGCTTGTGTAAAGCTTTCACCTACATGATGAACGCGCCAGTCTTTGCATTTTTCTTGTCAACATATTCACGACTGTCCGAGTTCGCTCCGAATGCACGTAACTTTTGGTCCTCTCGTCCTGCATCGTCCCAATTCGCAGAAAGTGATGATAATCTGAACGCTCCTTTTGTTGAGCTTCCTTTCGACAAGTGGAAGAAGCCGGTTCTTGTCACCGAAGGCTCCCACTCCACTGAGGAAATATGCTCGTTGAAGTTCATGGCGCGATTTGGTCGTCCCCTGTAACCTATTTATGGATTCAGCTTTTTCTCTCTATTCTAACCCCAGCTAGATTTTGGGCACTCTTGGAAAATTCCGAGTCAACAGATGAAGACGACGCGATGGCTTTTGCCATGAACAAACTGCAATTACGCTTTGAAAATCTTCTTACTCGCGTTAAATCTTGCGATTACCCGCTTCAAGAGCTGCTTCCTCCTCTTGCCGCTCGTGTTGATCTGACCTTTGAATCGAACCGAGACGAAGCTGTATTTCTTGAGGGACTACTTGTCGCCAGCAGCATGCGAACTGTGTACTCCGTTCCGCAGCATCGGCAGTATCTCCGTGGTGGGTACCCATCCGAACCTTTCTTAGGAGAAGCGGCCGCTCGTGTGATGTATGAATACTGTCGAATCAAAGCGTTCGGATCAGCTGAACCTACGGAATGGACACAGGAGAAAATCGACAAGATCATAGCAATATACAAAAACGAAATACCATCTGCCATCTCAGAGTGGGTTCAGCGGGGGCTGATCGACAAAGGAAACAGAGGAGAGTTGGTCGCGAGGATGCTCTGCACTCTGGCCCATGACATCGCGATCTTGAAGAATCCTTCTTTCGTTGGCGATGTTATTGACAATAGTCTCTCATTCAGCCAGATGATTCCCGTTGTTGACTTTCTCCGCGCCCTCGTTTCTGAAGAACACATTGAAAAAGTTCTGAAGGCACGGCCGAGTAACCTGTCAGGGAAGACACTTGAGGAAGCGTTCGAAGGCGCCTTTGTTCACTTTACACAATTCGTACAAGCAGGCGACAAGTCAACAATTACTGACGAAGCTAGTTATACGCTTTTCACACGGGGTGGGGCAGTTCAAGGCTACCCGAATATGGCTGACGCAGACATTGGCATTCCTGTATGTCTTCCCTGCAAGGACAACCCCGACCGGTGGTGTATGACCATCATAGTGTTGCAAATCAAGAATAGGTCCGACGAACAGCCCATTCTCATTGACGTTCAAAAGACCTTTGAATTTTTTACAACACCCATTGATGAGGAACCCTCCAAACGCCCGTACATTACCATTGCGATGCATCTAGGGGTGCTAAGACACGCGCAGAAGAAGGCGCCACAGCCAAAGATAGAGCCGACACCCTCGACTCCTAAACGCGAACCAATTCCACTTGTAGCTGAGTCGCCGGGTGATGTTCCGTCGCCTTCTAAAATCAACGTTCTCTCGAGAGAGCGCGAGGGGGAATTACGAAACCAGAAAAAGATTCACCCGCGCTACGAGATAATTATCACGGGATGTTCGGAACGGGTGTATAATGTCGTTGGCGATTTCTCTTACTCTAGTCTTCTGGCACACAAGGACATGTTGGCAGAACATCCACGGACGGGCGCGTATCTTGACGCGATTAAACAGATGAAGCCTTACTGGATAGCTGACTCGTCATACGATTGGGTAGAGATGAAGCAGGGGAGTCGAATAGGTGCTCGAACTATTAAGCCTGGAGATGACGCTGGTGGTGCGGAAGCTCAAAGAAGACTTGACTTTAGCGATAAATCCGAAGTCGATGACTGCGAGGACCAGTCAGATGACGTGTCTGTGAATGAATATCGTAGTGAAGATGCCGAGGAACAATACTGCTCAGTGTAGCCACCCTTGAATCAATATATATCTCATAATGGCTTGCTCGAAATAAGGATACAAACGTGCTTCGCTGACATGAACATGTTTCAGCGTTGAAAGAATAGTAGTTCTAGTGTTTGGGGGTAAACGACAATTTTTAAAATACTATGACCGTGTGTTTATGGTCAAGTCCAGTGAAATCGCGTCGAGGGAGAACGAGCCGAATCGTGCCAAATGGATCGGGCAAGTGTAGGGGTGTGGTTTACTGCCAGTCATTTCCATAAGCGGGAACCCAAACCACTACACTGTTACTAAGTTTTTCCTTGTTTGGTCTGAAAATAACTATGACCGTGTGTTCATGGTCAAGTCCAGTTAAATCGCGTCGAGGGAGCACGAGCCGAATCGTGCCAAATGGATCGGGCAAGTGTAGGGGTGTGGTTTACTGCCAGTCATTTCCATAGCGGGAACCCAAACCACTACACTGTTACTAAGTTTTTCCTTGTTTGGTCTGAAAATAAGGCGCGTTCTTATCGACCATGGTGACTGTTGTTCTTGGCATTTCTTGCCCAAAGAGTCTGCGATTCTGACTTGAGGTAGGTTTTACTCATATGCTTCGGATTCGCACTGCCATGCAGCGTATGAATTAATGAGAAGGATGGCTTGACATACACGAGGGGTACATGGAAAGTTGTGTAGCGAAAGCCAGTATCGTCCCTTCTGGCAGTGGGAATTCCTCGAGGCATAGTGGCTTGAGGTGGGAAGGTACAAGTGCAAACAGAACGCGTTCCAAAAATGGCATCTGATAGGGTGTCCCCTTCGCTGACCCCTCTTGAAACATGACCCACTGACGCTCATGCCCTCCTAGCCTGGTCTCACCAAGCTCCGGCTGTCTCACAGTCCTATTTGTCGTCCGTATAAATTCGTATGTTTATCAAGCCTAAGTGTTTATCAAGCCTAAGTGTTTATCAAGCCTAAGTGTTTATCAAGCCTAAGTGTTTATCAAGCCTAAGTGTTTATCAAGCCTAAGTGTTGATCAAGCCTAAGTATCCACCACCATGCACACTCCTCTGCTGCCTGCTGAATTGCTCGAAAAGATTATCTCAGAAGCATGGACATCCTCCTTGTCCAATGATGACCGAATCCACCTCATGACCTCTTTCCTGCTGGTAGACTCTACCTGGAAGGCACTCTTTACCCGCATCTCTCTCCGCGACGTACATATCCCCTGCTCATCCTACCTTT
The DNA here is from genome assembly GCA_003313075.1 of Termitomyces sp. MG16. NCBI lineage: Eukaryota > Fungi > Basidiomycota > Agaricomycetes > Agaricales > Lyophyllaceae > Termitomyces > Termitomyces sp. MG16. The sequence continues at coordinate 16,907 of QGOA01000149.1, forward strand.
CAAAGTACATGGCAGCCTTGGCTGGCTATCCTCTACAACAAGACGGTCAATCACGGCCTCATATAACATGTCAATCCATCACTGTCAAAATACCTTCGACCATTGCCAACTGCGGCACTCGCAAGGAAGATGACGAGTATCATGAGAATCCTATGGGAGAGACCCTATCGAACCTCCTTTATTATCTCGATGGGATCATAGATGTCCCAAACCTCCGCACTCTGCGCATCGAGTACGAAAACATGGGTTTCGACGATATCTTTGATTGTTGGCGACTGGCTTGTTTCCCGGAGCAGGTGACGAACCTTGAGATTTCGTTCTCCGACAGCAACACGCTATCACTAGGCAATGCTCTACGGGTAACGCATCAAAGGCAAGATCGCCCGCCATTAGAGGAAACAGAGGGTGAAGCCTATTCCTTATGCCACGTAAAGAAACTCTTTATCTATGGAGCAAGTGATGCATTTGTCGCAGACATGCTTGGATGTTGCCCAAATGCGGAGTGTGTGTCAGTATGGCATACAGAGAATCATTCATCCTGCCTATCGCAAGCCTAGAAATTTCACCACTATTCAGACACACTACTCAATATACTAATCAAGCCACAGTAATTCACCATCAATTGTCATTTACACTATGTTACAATGTTACAATTCTGCTATCTACCTCCGTGTATCTTATCTCCTAATTCGTATTTTATCTGCACTGAATCACAAACTTGCAGCTTCGTCAGTGTTGAGGATGAGAGTGATGAAGAAACGAATGATTTCCACAAGCTTATCAATCTCGATGTCTAGCAGAATTAATATATCATACTAGGGGATATAAGTAAAGGAAAGGCTGTTGCAACCTAAACCTATAGCACATGAGTAAGTACTATGGTAGGAAAGGTTGTAAGTGAAAGTCATATGTAAGTATGTATTGTACTCACCCTCAGTCTTGTATACTTGACTGAGGGTGGCATAGGTTGTGGTCTGAATATAGCATGTGCTGTCTGCAAGGCCAGATTGATTTGCCTAGACTTGCAGATGCTCCATTAAAACTGCTTAACTTGCTCCAAGATCACCATCCTCTTTTTGATGCTTTTAAAGCATTTATTCTCCAATACAATGCAGCCTTTGCATTTAAATTTCTGGGAGTCAAAATTGACCAGGCAGTTACCAATGCTCTTGAACCATACATACAGCTTTAGGATCAATGGAGAGCTTCACCATCTGACAGGTGCTTTGCTTCTAACTGAAGGTGATCATCTTGTATATGCACAACTCTACTTCTATGATCACAATCAACAATTGGCTTTTCATCAAGGAAGCAATCCTAGATTGGATCCTCAGATAATGGCTTTACAGGATATGCTTCATAGAGTCAATTCCTTTATTGGCTTATATAAGCTTGCATTCAATTGAAGCAAATCAGCCATCTACACCCCTATTACACTCCTCTGCATTATACTATCATATTTCCAACTAGAGAACCTGGATTTCACACTAATATTCAATCTCAATTTGGACCAGCAAAAGAACAAAGAGCTAAAAAAAGTTAGCCAAACTGCATATTATACTGGCTCAAAAAACTGCCCCAATGTTTGGCCTTTTTAGAAAGATTCACATGGTGTGCAACAATTACCTAAGCAAAAAATTGTAGAAAATCACATGACATACAACTGCATCCTGGCTTCATAATAATGTATAAATTATGTGATTTGGACAAGAACTTGCTTATTAATAAATCAAACAAAATATTCAATTATTGGGGCAGTTTTTTTGACTTTGCCTATATAGTTTACCAAATCCACAAATCTCTGAATGTCATTATACATTCATGGCACTCTCCACTCACATATACAATCTACCTTATCTTTATCAGGGTGAATGCCTTGACTATTGATCTTATGTCTGAGGCAATCAATTGCCTCAGAGTAGAGCTCACATTTCTTTCATTTGAGGTACAACAAGTTCGACCTCAAATGTTTAAAAATTACTTGGAGATGCTGTTCATGGTCCTCAATGGTGTCAGAAAAGATGAATATATTGTCTAAGTATATATGTATGAACTGTCCAATTACATCTTGGAATATGGAGGTCATTAACCTCTGGAACGTAGCTGGTGCATTGCAGTTTCCAATCTGCATGATATTACTGATGTACATTACCGTAATTGATAAGAACACCATCTTACCATAATTGATGAGAATACCATCTTATGAATATCATCTTCTCAAATCCAAACTTGTTCATATGCATTTGTCAGGTAAATCTTTGATCTGAACTTGGCACATGCCACATCTTTTCAGATTACTTCCTTATCTGGCAAGGGAGTTACATCTTTTACTGTATTGTCATTACATTGTTGAGCATCTAACACTGTTCTCAACGTCTCATCTTTCTTGGAAATATACAACAAGGAGGCCACCTAAAAGGCTGGTCTAGCCTCCTACCACCATTCCCAACATGCCAGAGGCTCAACAGAATTGGAACATAGTTCCAGGTAATTGGCATTTGCATAAAAGATTGACTTGAATACTGATCATTCTTCTAGGCAACAGGCTTTTAGAAGATGAAATCAATTATGATCTTGAGGAGCTCAAGCAAAGAGTGGAGAGTAACAAGGCCAAGTTCAATGTGGAACAACTGGAGACTTTCAATGCTGTCATAAACTCAGTGAACAACAATTTGGGCAGGATGCTATTCATTCACAGTGCTGGAGGATGTGGCAAAACCTTTGTCTGCAATACTCTGGCTGCTGCAGTTTGTTCCAATGGAGATGTGGCATTATGTGTAGCATCATCTGGCATTGCTGCCTTATTGTTGGAAGGGGGTAGGACAGCTCATTCAAGATTCAAAATTCCCATTCCTGCTCTTGACACATCCATTGCCAATATCAAGAGAGGAACCCAGTTATCACAGCTCATACTTCGCACCAAAGTTGTCATTTGGAATGAAGTTCCAATGCAACACAAAAATGCCATTGACTCTGTCGATCGTGGCTTCAGAGACATCTTTGATAATAACATTTCCTTTGGTGGAGTCAGTGTGGTTTTTGGAGGGGACTTTAGGCAAACTCTTCTAGTGGTTCCACATGGACTCAGGCAGCAGATGATTGCTGCTTCACTCAAAAGGGGCTAACTTTGGGATCATATCCAAGTCCACTAGTTGGTCCAAAATATGCGGTTGGACCAGACTATAGACAATATTGCTCATGCAGCTTAGTTGTTGGATGTTGGTGCAGGGAAAAATTTAGGACCTGGAGAAACAGTCAAACTGCCTGAAAGGATGATCTGTGATGACAATTCTATCACTGGATTGATTTTTTCCACATATCCTGATATTGGTCATCCTCAAAATGATCAGTATTACCTGGACCAGACTATTCTCTCTGGCAAGAACTCTGATATAGAGGAGATCAATGCAGAAGTTCTAGAGAGGTATCCAGTGGAAGAAAGGATTTTACAGAGTGTAGATTCTGTTCTCTCTGATAACAGGAATTCTGATGGCCTTGCATTATATTGTAGAATATCTCAACTCTTTGAAAGCTAGTAGTTTGCCTTTGGCTAAACTGGCTTTGAAGATTGGAGTTCCTGTCATGCTCCTTAAGAATCTGGACACAACCAAAGGGCTTTGCAATGGAACAAAAATGATTGTCACTCATATCAGCATCAGAGTCCTCAGATGTCATATTATCAAGTTTGCAGGTTCAACTGTTTTGATTCCAAGGATCAATCTAGATGCCACTGAAGAGGATATGCCAATACTATTATGCAGGAGACAGTTTCCAATTTGATTGGCTTTTGCTATGACTATCAACAAGTCTCAAGGGCAATCAGTCAAGCATGTTGGATTGGACCTTTGATCACCAGTTTTTACACATGGCCAACTCTATGTTGCACTTTCTCAATGCACATCAGGAGATTGTATCAAGGTGATTCTATCAGAAGAAAATACATCAAGAACAACTGCAAATATTGTGTATCAAGAAGTTCTCAATGGTTTACAAATGTAAGTGTGATTGTTCATTAACTACTTATTACTAACTTTATAGTTTAGCATCTAACTTGGAATTGTAGTATTATTTCTTGAGTTTACAAATGTGAGTGTGATTGTTAATTACCTACTTATTACTAACTTTTATATTTTAGCATCTAACTTGATATTTGTTGACACTATACTAACAGAATATATATAACTTGGAATTGTAGCATCATTTCTTGATAAATGTGAAACTTTCTATTTGTTAACAACTTATGCTGGAATCAGTAAGACATAATAAAAGTAAGATTATGATAGAAGCTGAGTTACTAAGATACATATTTGAAACTCCTAACCAAACGAAGTGAGGTTGGAGTGGAGACTGAGTTACTTATATACATACTTGGAACCCTAACCGAACAAAGTGAGGTTGTGGTGGAGGCTAAGTTACTTATACATATTTAGAGCCCTAGCCAAACAAAGTGAGGTTAGGGTGGAGACTTAGTTGGGGGGGGGTTTGGGGGCAAAGCCCCCAACAAGCTACAAAATTTGTACCAAAGGCACAAATCGTAGCTCGTATAAAGAACTTGAAGAGAAATTTCCGATGCATATAACTTGAATTTGTAATGTAACCCATTTTCCATGTTTTTCACATCAACTATTACTGAGTGCTTTTTCTAAACCACTGAGCCTGCTACTTGATATTAGGTGTTTATGGACAATGCAGAATTTTCAGTCCAGTTATGAGACTTATGATATTTCTGTGTAAACTTGACACTTATGTACAGCTTAGCTACTACCACTGAGCTGTAGCTAAGTGCCTTTTTTTCATTTACCAACTTTCATTCCACATTTCTGAGGCCCTGTCAGGATTCTACCTCACTCTTTAGCTGAAGGGATAGAATTCTATATATGTGCTCACTGTTTTCATTGTCATGTTTTTGACCAACCCTTCTAGTTGCAATCAACATAGTAGTAGATTGCTTGTACAGCTATCTTGTTCATCCTGTCACTTCTCTTGTCAGAAAGAAAGACAATGTGCTAGATAATAGCACTTCTGATGCTACTTAGCAAACTGTAAGCTCTATAGCTCTGACAAAGATATTGCAAAAAAAAAGAATAGCACAACAAGATGTGCCTGTAGATGACACTATAAATGACAAAGACAATATAAATGATGCTAGTGCCCAACTTAGTGATGAAGTTAGGTCAGACTAGGGAGATTTGAATGCTGAGAGTAATTTGGTGCTAATAGGTTACAATTCATTGCTATTTACATGTTAAGTAGCTATCTTTTATACCATATACTACTGTATTTTAGAAATAAGTCCACCTGCAGCACTACCAATTAGTGCCTCTCCTCATGATTACAACTAATAGTAACCTGTTAAAGGTAACTGGCAGAATATGGGTGATGATGACCAATGGTGTTACAGCCTATTGGCCATAGCAACTCTAAAACTACTTGAAATTATGAGTCTGCCTACTTTTTAATATAAATCCAATTGGCCAGGCCACTTCAGGGTATGGTTGGAAAATTCTTAACAGATGCTGTGAGTGCTAACTCTGGCACTAAACATTGTACTACTTTCTGATAGGTTGAAGTGTCAGGCTTCAGTATATTCTGTCCTATTGTCATTAATTCTTTATACTTCTGATTGAAGTGCCTCAACAAATGGCAGCATCTACACTGGCTCAAAAAACTGCTCCAATATTTGAGAAGATGGAAGCACCTTGTGAGAAGTATAAACAATGTCATGTGACCTTATTTGTACTAATTTGACATGTTAAACTTCAATCAATCACTTTCTTGACACTCTACCACCATTATGTGACCTATTTCTGTTGCCAATTGCTCTTCTGTTGCTTTTCTCCTCAATGAGGGGTATTCTTAGCATCAAATTCAAGCAAAAACTAGCTTGGAAAAGGGTACTGTAGAGAGCATCAGCAAAGAACTAGAGAGCATCAGCAAAGAACTAGAGAGCAACAAAGAGATGAAGATCATCTTTTCAAGCTTACAGCGTGTAACAAACAGTTTATTATTTGTCAAATTACTACTAAAAAGCTGGATAATGCTGTTCAAGCTACACAGTTCATTAATTCTGTCATCTCTAGTCCTGTCAAGACTCATTAATTCTGTCATCTCTAGTCCTGAAAATGCATTGAAGGAGGCAGGCTTTTGCTGAGCAACAAAGACAAAAGTTCCCATGCTCAAGGCTGCTCATCTTGTAAATTAGCTCAAGTTTGCTCAGTATCATGAAAACTGGACAGTAGAAGATTGGAAAAGGATTTTGTAGAGTGATGAAACAAAGATTAATTGGATCAGATCAGATGGGAAGGTATATGTATAAAAAATTCTAGGAGAACCACTATCTGACTGCACCACTATATCAACTGTCAAGCATGGAGAAGGAAACAATTTAATGGTATGGGGCTGCATGAGTTGGAATAGAGTAAAGAAGCTCATAGAAGTTCAAGAAAAAATAAATGCTGCACAGTATTGTGAGATTTTGGATAAGATAGTGGTGGAAAGCTTTGAGAAGTCAGAAATGGAGGAGGAAAGATGATATTTTCAGCAGGACAACCACTCAAAACACACCTCTCAACAAGCAACAACCTGGTTTTCTGGTAACAACATCATTATGATATTTTGGCCTGCCCAATCCTCTGATCTCAATTCAATTGAACACCTCTGGGTTTACATCAAGCACAAACTTTTGGAGTATGAGGTACCCTCTAAAAGAGTGCATGAGTTGTAGGAAAGAATAGTCAAAAGGTGGAATGAAATACCACCAGAGGTATGCTAAAGCCTCATAGAGAGCATGCCTAGAAGGATCAAAGCAGTTATAAAAGCAAATAGAGGCCATATCAAGTACTAAATATAAAAATTTGAGTAAATTAGAGTGGGTCAAAAAAACTGCCCCAATGATTGAATATTTTGTTTGATTTATTAATCAGCAACTTCTTGTCCAAATCACATGATCTATACATCATTATAAAGCCAGGATGCAGTTGTATATCATGTGACTCTTTACAATTTTTTGCTTGGATAATTGTTGCATATCATGTAAATCTTTCTAAAAAGACCAAACATTGGGGCAGTTTTTTGAGCCAGTGTGATGCTGATTCTTTTTGGAATTGATTGGAGTTTGGTCAAAATCACCTCTCTGTGCTATGAGTCCTGAGACTTCTGAGTCTTTGAAGTCAATGAATAGTGAATAATAAATAGCTGGTAAATAGTGATTGAGACTGCTAAATGAAGCCTGTATTCAGAAGCAATGATACGACGCTGTACCAGCAGTCAGGGACACACCATGCACCAGAAGTCAAAATAAACATTTAAATATGGGCTGAAAACTGTAAGCCTCCTGGTAGCAGTCTCAACAAATAACCATCTCCGAAAACATCCCAACAAATACACAGAAAAGTACAGAACAACAGGCAGGAACCAGTTCAAACTATCAGCTCAACAATAGTCTAACCACTGTAATGGGGAGGGGAAGCATGGAAGCTGGCAGAGTGGACGGAATAGGATGGAGTTCTCAATTTCATCGTCAAATCAGTCAATGTTCGATTTGACAACAAGGAAGGGAAAAGGAATGAAGTAGGGGATGCAGGGAGGCGCTAAAAGAGGAAAGAAGGATCTATGAAGGAGATCATGCTAAAT